>JADBJO010001413.1:77500-102500 GCA_016801955.1 Conus betulinus | reverse complement strand
TTTGTGTCTGTCTGTCTGTCAGTCAGTCTGTCTTTTGTCAGCCTGTCTGCTCGTGCTGCCGGTCAGTGTGTCTATGTGGATGTCTATGCGTCTCTACGTCTGCGAGTCAGTGTATAGGTTTGTCTCTGCGCCTCTCTCTCTCTCTCTCTCTCTCTCTCTCTCTCTCTCTCTCTCTCTCTCTCTCTCTCTCTCTGTCTTCTCTCTCTCTCTGTCTATATGTCTCTCTCTTCTCTGTTTATCTTGCTTTGTGTGTATATCTTCTATGTCTGTGTGTTTATCTGCCTGTACATATGTGTGTGTGAACAAGAGAGAGAGAGGAGGAGAGAGAGAGGAAGGAAGAGAGAGAGAGAGAGAGAGAGAGAGAGAGAGAGAGAGAGAGAGAGAGAGAGAGGGAGAGAGGAGAGAGAGAGAGAGTCCCCAGATGGTGTATCTATCCCAGTGAAGCGAAGCTTTTTCATCATCATGATCATCACCATCATCATCATCATCATCACAATCATCATCACCATCATCATCATCAATCATTTATCACAGCCTCCTTCAACTCAACGTTGACACGCATTTCTCTTATCAGCCACCTCCCGGGAACTGACTGTTGACCCAGCCGATCACTCCACATCTTGAGACCACAACGTGTGTTAGTTGGTGAGTTGGTTTCCATTTCCCTCTATCACGTCTAACACCCGGAGAAAGACACAATGAAATCAATGCAGTGACATATTCTGGTGATCAACAGGTATGAGCGTCATTCATTACACCAGTTGTACACGATTTAGACCAATGGAATCCATACGATAATACTAGTTCCGAATAAACAGATGTCAATGTTTCTTATCCCACCGCGTGCACACAATAGAGAAAACGAGATAAATGCACTATCATCAAACAACATACGGTGCACACATACATTTTTCTCACATCTATAGCACAAAAATGACAAATTGAAATCATGTATGACACAAATGTCCATCGAGCAACGTATCTCGATGTCAATTATCACATCAACTGCATACAGCAGACTCAACAGTACAAACGCGAGTTAACATTAATCAAGCAATACGTCTTAGCGTCCTTTATTACATCAATGTATACAACAGACAATAAGAACTTAATGTGTTCATTATCCTACACACGTCAACACAATTTGTCACTTAAGCTGCACACAACAGGCAAAACGAAATCAATGCAACATCAACCGCCCTTACACAACATGCAGAGACCTCATTCATGAAACCGACTGCACACAATACACATGAAAGATCAATGCAATATCATGGTCTGTCAAAACAACAGAAACGTCATTTATCACACCAATAGCACACAATATTTAAAACTATATCAAACTGACATCATCATCATCATCAACAACAACAACAACAACAAACAACAAACACACACACACACACCCAGACACACCCAGACACACACCCAGACACAGACACACACAGACACGCACGCACGCACGCACGCACGCACGCACGCACGCACGCACGCACGCACGCACGCACACACACACACACACACACACACACACACACACACACACACATACACACACGTTCGTTACTTCAGACTGATTATATTACGTTCTCTAAAAGTAAACATAGAGGAAGAGGAAATGAAGCGGTGGACAAAAAGGGGGAAGGCTGCAGGTGTCAGTGGAAGATACAAGAGGAGGGACCAGGGGGTCTTTGACTGGATGCCTGCCTCGTCTGGTCCTGGAATTTGTCCTGGCACTGCTTTGACATCTCTGAGGTATAAACATGGGGGTTTGTCCAGCTCATTCGTCAGTCACTACAGATACGGCAAAGAAAGAAAGGGAGGAAAAGGAGGGAGCACTGAATCGTAACAGCCAGAGGTGGTATGGAAGGACGATGGCACTAGATTGTAACAGCCAGAGGTGGTATGGAAGGACGATGGCACTGGATCGTAAGAGCCAGAGGTGGTATGGAAGGACGATGGCACTAGATCGTAAGAGCCAGAGGTGGTATGGAAGGACGATGGCACTGGATCGTAAGAGCCAGAGGTGGTATGGAAGGACGATGGCACTAGATCGTAACAGCCAGAGGTGGTATGGAAGGACGATGGCACTGGATCGTAACAGCCAGAGGTGATATGGAAGGACGATGGCACTAGATCGTAACAGCCAGAGGTGATATGGAAGGACGATGGCACTAGATTATAACAGTCAGAGGTGGTATGGAAGGACGATGGCACTAGATTATTACAGCCAGAGGTGGTATGGAAGGACGATGGCACTAGATTATAACAGCCAGAGGTGGTATGGAAGGATGATTGCACTAGATTATAACAGCCAGAGGTGGTATGGAAGGACGATGGCAATAGATTATAACAGCCAGGGTGGTATGGGAGGATGATTGCACTAGATTACAACAGCCAGAGGTTGTATGGAAGGACGATGGCACTGGATCGTAACAGCCAGAGGTGGTATGGAAGGACGATGGCACTAGATCGTAACAGCCAGAGGTGGTATGGAAGGACGATGGCACTAGATCGTAACAGCCAGAGGTGATATGGGAGGACGATGGCACTAGATTATTACAGCCAGAGGTGGTATGGAAGGACGATGGCACTAGATTGTAACAGCCAGAAGTGATATGGGAGGACGATGGCACTAGATTATTACAGCCAGAGGTGGTATGGAAGGACGATGGCACTAGATTGTAACAGCCAGAGATGATATGGGAGGACGATGGCGGGGACAGAAACAGGGCAGCAATCATAGCAAGAGTCGGGTAGGGGTTAGGGGTTGGGGTGGAAATGAAGGGGTCAGGGTACAATTATCACTTCTCAGGAGCAAGGTTCAGTCCCACTATGCATGGTGGAGTGTGCCGGATGCTCGCAAAATCGATAGTTTACTTCCCTTAGCTCTCAATAGTTGTTCAACATGAGAGATAGAGAGAGCAGACAAACAGACAGAGAGAAAGCACATATTAGTATGGATTTTCGTTAAAGCGCATGGTCATAACTTCAGTCTCAGAGAGAGAGAGAGAGAGAGAGAGAGAGAGAGAGAGAGAGAGAGAGAGAGAGAGAGAGAGAGAGAGAGAGAGAGAGAGAGAGAGAGAGAGAGAGAGAGAGAGAGAGAGAAATTGCATATAAAACAAGAAAAGTCAAAGTATCTTCCAGCTAAGTCGTTCATAAATATGCATAGCAAAATAAAATCCAAACCACAGGCATAAAATCTCAGAACACACATCAAGCAAAAGCAACTCTTATTACCAATATTTCAGAATTATCATAAAACACGCTAGTCTTGTCTTCATTATCATAGTGGATCACCAAGATCTGGAATATGGACAGCTGAACTGTTATCAGAATCCTCTCTTTATCCTCTTTGGATCTGTCATGGATTAAGACCTTAGAGAAAAGATAATCCATCTGATGGGAGAGAAAAATCTTACGAAATATTCAGAAAGCACCTTTCCATCCGTGGACTACTTTCTTGTTCATGATAAGTTGTTCTGTTTTCCAGTATACTTACTGCAAATATATTTGTATTATCATCCACAGACTGCCTGAATGAACAGTTGGGGTTACTAGTAGCAAGAAGAACACCCAGAAAACATGATTGCTCTCTCTAAATCACAGGCACTGTAGTAGTTGCTTTGTTTGACACTGCACTGCTGCCGAGTCACTTCGGTGGTGTTCAGTGGCGCCTGTTCTGATCTAACATACGCAGGACACCACCTACTAAGCCCCCTACTGACAACAATAATCGCTTAGTCGCGGAGCCGGCGTGAGTGAGCTCTCCCTCGGGAGGGCGCCACCACGTCCGTCCAGCGACAGCCCCCATGGACTCGCCGATACCGGTGACCCCGACGGAACCAAACCAAGGCCACAGACGTGGAGAGGACATCGAATTGATTCACCATGAGAGCAGGGCCTGAAGGGCCACAGAATTTGACACATTTTTTTATGGTGATCGATGATAATGAGGACGATTAAGATGATGTTACGGATTTCCATTTCGGTCTGAGACTATATGACAGGGCTGTACTCTATGCTTCCTTTACATAATATATCCTGGCGTCAACCAGGCCCGAGAGATACAGGCACCTGCAGTGTTGGTCAGGAAATTTGAGCAACACTCTCAAAAACGCATCCATTAAGTGAATGAAACTCGACTGTGTGGTCCCAGTCTTCCCAACTGAGTACGCAGCAACTCAATGCTGGGTGGGAGCCGGTCTTCTTTTTCGTCTCTTTTTCTTCTTTCTTCTTCTTCTTCTTCTTCTTCTTCTTCTTCTTCTTCTTCTTCTTCTTCTTCTTCTTCCTCGTCGTCGTCGTCGTCGTAATCTTCTTCTTGACAAACATGCTTCACAAACACATGTGATTTACATGAGACTGGAATTGAATTTCAAGTCAAATGTTGATAACAGTAACAGTCTTTCCTTGTGCCCTAAACCCACACGTCATCACTCAAACACAGCACCATAATCAGTATGGCCACTCCCTCTGTCACATGATTCAATCTCGCTATACCTAATTTACCTATTAACTAGAATATTTATGCCAGAACAACGAATAAAAAGCCAGTAGTCTCATAACACGTGATTGATGAAGAAGGCAACTATCCCTGTTAGAAGTTCTTTGGATGACTATTTTGTAAAACATACCTAACAAAGAAATGCACACTGCACCGGAATTGAATTTTGAATTCAAATGTATCCTTGTAAGACGAGCCTCATCCAGAGCACATTCTTTCTCATTTTTTTTTTTCTGCTTCTGCAAAAAAAATAAATAAAAAAAAGTCAGAAACATGATGGACGAAAACAGCTACCTGTGCTGCGTGACAGTCAAAAGCTCCGTAGCCCGGACTCTGGCGTAGAGAGATCATCAGGAGAGAATGCGTCGCTGTTTCGGGCTCTTCCTCTCGACAGCTACAATGATGCACCGAGCCCCCTCACCGATGTGAGGTCTCCTTGCCAGTTTGACTGTATGCCTTTTCTGTCAACCGTCAGGACTCGCACCAGCTTGTGTCCTCTCTCTTCAGCCAGATCCAATGACTTGCTTTCTCAACAGTCTCCTGAAGGGCTTTTGTCATGGCATTCCCTTTCTTCGGACCAAGTCCAGCCACTCTCATCCACTTCCTGACGCTAGTCGCGATGAAACCTCTGCAGCCAAGTTCGACTGGGAAATGAATCGCTTTCCATCCCGCCTCTTCGCAGTCTACAACAAGAGTCTCACAGCGGTTTTCTTTCCGCTCGTGTGCCTCGCTGATATTGTCTTCGTGAGGCACAGTGAGTTCCACCATGTGCACCTCTTTCTCTTCCTCATTCCAGATGACAGATATAATGCAGCCAGCTGCAATCCCAGTCTCCAGTCGGTGCCACTCAGTTGTGAAGTCTTCGGTTGAGAATCGCATCTGGAAGTTGCCGTAATATTCTCTCATGATGCCTTGCACCTCGTGTGGGATGTAAAAGAACTCCATTGCTTTCATCAGCAGTTCATGGGGTACGGATCCGTAGGCATTCGCCAGATCCAACCAGACCACATTTAGGCTTTCTTTGGTTTTCTTGGCCCTCCTGGACTGCATCCCAAATGGAGAAAGCATGTTCAATGCATCCTGGGATCCCTGGTATAACGGCTTTCTGCACGCTCTCATCCACATAGCCGTTGCTTTGCAGATATGCCGCCGTCCTTTTTGCAAGTATTCCCCATGAAGATCTTGCACGCCACGTTGATGATAGAGATAGATCGAAACTGCCCTATGTTCTCTGCATTTTGTTCCTTTGGTAGGTACACACCTTCAGCTCTGCACCAATCTTCGACGAGCTCCTTGTCATCCCACAACTCACTCAGCATCGTGAAAAGGATGTGTCCTAGCTTGTCACAGTACTTGAACACCTTGTAGGACACGCCATCTCCTCCAGGTGCACTTTTGGCTCTTGCTTTTCTGACAAACTCGTCCACTTCTTTCTCTCTGAATGGTCCAAGCTGGAAGCTCACGCCAGGGGCAGTTGGACGCTTGAGGCCTCTCATGTCAGGCAGTGGTTCCTCCCTTTTTGGATCGCTGTACGTCTGTTTAACATGAGTGTCTAGCTCCTTTTTCGTACACTTCAACTTCCCACTCCGTGCCTCTACAAACAATTTCTTAGCTGCTTCATATGGATTCTTCAGAAATTGCGCACGTGCTCTTCTGCTTTCTTTCTTCTGGTACACCCTCTCTCTCTTGCCTCTGCAGGTCTCTGCTCTTTTTCTGTAGGTCTTCAAAACAAGGTTTTCAGGCTTCTTCCTCTTCTGGTGGTGCACTTTTTCTCTGCTTCTTCAGGTCTCGTTTCTGTGTTCTTAGTTCTGCTAACGCTCTCTGTCTTCTGCTTAGCCCCCCTTTTTCTCTGGTGCTTTCTTCTTTCCCTCACCGCTGCCAAACTCTTTGATTGCTGACTCGTAGATGATCTTTGCAAACTCACCCAACATCTCTTTGGCATCACTTTTGCTGGACTTCTCGGCTTCTTTCAGTTTCTTCTGGACATTTTTCTTCCAGTGCCTTGTACTTTGCCTTCTCGTTGGCAGCAGGCCACAGAATTCTCGGCTTCCTTGCCCCTGGTTCCTGAGTTTGCTGATCCGTAACACGCTGGGTCTGGGTAGAAGAAGAGTCGACAAGAACAGTTGTTTGTGGCAGTTTATAATAGGTCGAGATTAAGTTCAGCCAAATAAGATATTTGGTTAGTGATCGCAGCTAATCTGCCTGAGCTCGTGACTTTTTGAATTCACCAACTGCAGATGACTTTTACCACAAAACCGTAGAGATTTCTGGAGTCCATGTACTGTTGGTGAAATACCTCTGTACTAAAAACAAATGAAAAAAAAAGAAAAAGAAAACCTCCGAACTCTTCCACCGACTAGTCTTTTTTTTATCGATGTGAGGGTCCATCCCCTGATTAATCAATAACCACTGTAGCACCAGTTGTCCCGGGGGTCTCGGCTGAATACTCTTGCCCAGCAGGCCTTACAAAGCAACGGCTTCTAACAACTGCAGCAGCTAAAACTGCATCGGAGAGCTTTCCGAGAGATGTGAAAAAATGCCTTATCATTATGCACGGCTGCATATGTCCAGATAACATTTTTAGTTTATTCTGGGTCAAGCAGACTCTCTCTTATCTATCGATTCAAACGCATCTCTCTCTCTCTCTCTCTCTCTCTCTCTCTCTCTCTCTCTCTCTCTCTCTCTCTCTCTCTCTCTCTCTCTTACGACGACCAACAAAGACGACCATATGACAGGGTTGGCATTTTGTCAACACTATGACCCCTTTGTTCAAACTTTAATTACGACACACCCGGTGGATTGACCCCCCCCCCCCCCCCCCCCCTCTACACCCACCCCTTTATCCCCCCCCCCCCCCCCCCCGCCCCGAAACTTAGAGGGAAAGAGAAATGAAATGATGTAAAAAGGACAGGGGAAGGGGACTGGGTGTTATTAAAGATAAGAAAAGGGGGGGGGGGGGGGGGGGGGGGGCAGAGAGGTGTTTATACAACATCGCTGCCTCGTCTAGCCCTGAAACTATTTCTGGCACCGTTTTGACATCTCTGACGTATAAACATGGAAGTTTGTCTGAATGATTCTTCGCCACAGAGACGATGCCAGGCAAAGGGGAAGGGAGATAAGGGTGGGATGGGGGTGAGGGTGGATACACTAGATATTTTCACTCAGAGGTGGGAAACCAAGAGGATGGTTGAAACAGGGGTCAACAGTAATTATGACATGACTGGGGACGGGAATTGACGTGCTAGGGACAAAGTAAGCACTCGGTCGAACGTTAGTCACATAACAGTGTTGAGGGCGTCTGGCACGCGTGGAATCGAGAGATCACGTCAAACTTAAACTTAAATTTTATTGATCTTTGTTCGAAGTCACACAGAGAGAGAGAGAGAGAGAGAGAGAGAGAGAGAGAGAGAGAGAGAGAGAGAGAGAGAGAGAGAGAGAGAGAGAGAGAGATTCTAAATTAACGATAATGTAAAGGATTATGCCACAGGACTGTCCGCTGTCACCGGCACCATGGCCTGCCCTTGTCCTGTTTGCACTGTCTGCCGACAGCACTGACGCGGAATATCCACCATAACTCAAAACAGAATGTGAGATTCAAACGAGAGAGAGAGAGAGAGAGAGAGAGAGAGAGAGAGAGAGAGAGAGAGAGAGAGAGAGCAATGCTATTTAAAACAGAACGTGAGATTTAAAACCAGAGAGAGAGAGAGAGAGAGAGAGAGAGAGAGAGATGAGAGAGAGAGAGAGAGAGCACAATGCTATCTGAAATAAAGATGTTAAGAGAGAGAGAACAGAGAGAGAGAGAGGAGAGAGAGGAGGGAGGGAGAGAGAGAGAAGAACAGAATGGAGAGAGAGGGAGAAACGAGAGAGAGAGAGAAGATGTTTGACAAAGAGAGAGAGAGAGAGGGAGAGAGAGAGAGGAGAGAGATTCAAACGAGAGAGAGAGAGAGAGGAGAGAGATTTGAGGAGAGAAGATTGCCCCGGCATTCAAACGAGGATGAGAGAGAGATTTCACTTCACAAATATAATATGCTATTTAAAACAGAATGTGAGATTCAAACGAGATGTGAGCGCTCACTTACGAAATAAATATCAAGAGACGTCAGACGCAGACCGATGTCAAAACTGCACACATCTTACAGAATGTGAGATTCAAACGAGATGTTGAGCGCTCACTTACGAAATATAATATCATCTACGCAGACGCAACCGATGTCAAAACTGCCACATCTTAGAATATTTACTGCATTACGCTTTCCTTTCTGTTTTAATGGTGGGTCAGGTAATTAGTCTTCTCTTCTCCTTCCCTCTATCTAGAGTCATGACAGATAGTATTGTATCCTCCTCCTCCTCCTCCTCCTCTACTCGTTATCTTAAATGAGTTGTAATGTGTTCCTCTTCCTGCTCTTTTGTAGTCTGTTGGCTAAAATAACATGTAGTACCAGCTCCCTCTTCCTAGTCTTTTCCTGTTTATTACATGAATAATCAGTCAAATGGGTCCTATCCTACCTTACCTCTATTTCCCTCTTTATCTTGTCATATATGATGACTTAAAAATGAGATCCCATCCCCTCCACTTCCTCTTCCGCTTCCTTTTTCTGTTATTTCTTCTTTCAGTTTTCGTTCTTCACTACTAAGATATTTTTCAAGTAGTTTTCACATACCAATATTTTGAATAAAATGGACATGAAAGAAGATAAAATGTGAAAAGGAGATGGAAAGAAAGAAAGATAGAAGAAAGAAGAAAAGAAAGAAAGGAAAGATGAAAGAAACAAAGAAAGACAGAAACAAAACCCTCTTCTTCTTCTTCTTCTTCTTCTTCTTCTTCTTCTTCTCCTCCTCCTCCTCCTCCTCCTCCTCCTCCTCCTTCCTCCTCCTTGGCCCAACTCTTGAATCTGTCGACATCCGTTTCTTCTCCAGAATCATGTCTCCTATCTCTTCTCGCTTTTCAATTCATGTCTCATGTCTTGCTTCGTACATAAGAAGGAGGGGAAACAGACCTGCAAAGAGGGCAAGGGGAAGAGGGAGGAGGTAGAGATGGGAAGGAAGGCAACGAACGGGGAGAGATGCTGTAACTAAAGATCGCCTGAAGCTAAGGATATGAGAGAAGAAGTGCAAGAAATAGAGAAGAGGAGGAGCTTTCCTTATAGGCCATCGATGGAAGTACGAAGGGTAAAGGGAAGAAGAGAACCTCATCAACCACCATTATGTCACTATTCACAGTCACGCTGGTGTTAGAGTAATGGTACCGTAAAGTGAATCAGCATGTCTTTGGCTCTCTGTTCCGTGAGTGTGCCAAGGTACTAATGATAATGGATAGTACTGCTGGAAATGGGCCAACGTCAATCATCGTTCGTTGACCTCAAAGTCCAAAACGTGAATCTACTCAGACACTTGCAACAACTGAAATATGTTTATATGTGTCTCCTCTCTCTGTCTCTCTCTCTCTCTCTCTCTCTCTCTCTCTCTCTCTCTCTCCTCTCTCTCTCTCTCTCTCTCTCTCTCGTCTGACTCATAGGGAGTAATATGAAGTGTTGTTTCATACCTTTTTAGGGAGATGCGGGTGTGGGGGATAAGTGGGTAGCGAAGTCAACAATAGAGAACATACATTTGAACGAAGGGAAACTGCAGACTTCATGGAAGGAAATGGTGTTCATGAGTATCTACTAAATATGGCGTTAACAGACAAGTGTTCTTACTTGGCAATCCTACCAGATACAAAATGTCCACGGCTCAATGTTTTCACCAACAGGCGCCAGAAGCAAATGGTAGTCACAAAAATGTCAACTTTATATGTTCGGTGTGTTGTCTACCACCGGATGAAGACAGAGACTAACGGCGTCTTGGCGGTGATTGTGTCAACCCCCATCCCTGAGGAGACGTTTATATAGATAGATCATGACTCCAGTCAATCCTTCCCAGGACAGAACTTTGGATGCTGGCATGCGCGTAAGCAAGCTTAAAGCAAATAATAATATAGACCAATGTCAGGGTAGAATGTAGACAGAAATGACGGGAAGTCTCTGCAGAACGTAGATCAATACAGTCTGTGCTGAGACTGCTATTCCACCAGACAGACCTGGATGTCTTCCGCATTATTTTCCCTCTAGTGGACCAAACAAAGCCCGCGCAAAATCTCTATAACATAACTATGGCTATCCATTCGTCCAACGAAAAGTAGAAAAATGCCTAGTCAAATGAACATGAGCAACCATTTCCTTCTTTACGGATATCACAATTATGATATGGTTACTTCCCGTTGATTATCACTTCGAATATCCTTAAACACTCGATGTCTAACGTTGCTTAGTCATTCTCTCTTACAAACAAACAAACAAAAAACGACAAAAACCGGTCTAATGGATTCTTTCTGTGAATGTCTGAAACAACAAATACGTCATTGCAGTAATGGTAACCCTCAACAGCAAAAGTTGTAGCCGGACCGGAGATGAACAACTTGACATCTGGCCTGAATTCTGAAAAAAAACACGGACATGACGTAGATAAACTTGCAAGTCGAGTTAAGATAGATAGAAGATAATGTTGTTTTATAGCCCACCCGACCCCAAAGGGACATATCAGTGCTGTCACCGCATTGAAGTCAGCTCACAAGTCAAAAAAAAAAAAACCCAAGGACTACAACAAAAACACAAACAAAATAAATAAATTAAAAAAAAAAACTTTTTAAAGAACATCTAAAACACACACTGGAAATTGGCCGTAGGCTACAGGTACGAAACATTGAATACCTATGTGTTTTGATCTCTGACTCATTACTCGAAGGATGAGAAAGGGAGGCAGATCTTGAAGAGATCTTACTACAAACTGTTAAAACGAGCGGGGAGATAAGCGAAAAAATACGTAAGCAGCAAAAAAAGAGGAGGAGAAATATTATGGTAGGATGAAGATGACGACGATAATGAAGACGACGATGATGATGATGATGATGATGATGATGATGGTGATGCTGATGATGATGATGATGATAACAATGACGGCGATGATAATGATGTGTAACTAGAGGTCCAAGAGGGGGGAGAAAGGTAAAGAAGAAAAAGAAACACACCGAAGAAGGGGAAGAAGGGTAAGATCAGGAGGGGGAATAGGAGAAAGAAGACTTGGGAGGCATTTTACTTGTCAAACTTCAAAGGAGCAACATGAATAAAAGGTGGAAGAGGAGAGGAGGAAGAGGATGAGGAGGAATAAAAGAAAACAATGAAGATGAAAAAAAGGACGAGGAGGAGAAAGAATCGTAAGAGGAAGAGAAGAAAAAAAGAGGTGACCTGAGACATCCTATCACCACCAAACTTCCCACGAAAGAGGCTCTGGGGAAAACGAAATCTGAAGGAGGAGAAAAGAAAGGTGAAGAGGGGGGTGGGAAGTGTAGAGAGGGGGGAAGCATGCGTCATTAAAAGTTCTAGCCTGGAGCGCTGCAACACCACCAGCCAGACACAGAAGACGGTGTGGGGTATTGCAGGTACCCAGCCAAATATGTCCTCTGGTGTGTGTGTGTGTGTGTGTGTGTGGGTGTGTGTGTGTGTGTGCGTGCGTGCGTGCGTGCGTGCGTGGTGTGTGTGTGTGTGTGTGTGTGTGTGTGTGTGTGTGTGTGTGTGTGTGATCACATGCTCAAATTTTCTTTCGCTATGGTCAGCAAGGTTGGTACACATCGGTAACACACCTTACGGTATTGCAAAAAACGATAGTTCCATAACAAACAAAAAACATCCATAGCACCCCTGCATGCGCTTCCTCCAGCTGGGAACACAATAACATGTCCTTAGTCCACCAGACCGATCTGAGACGAGCCAGTAACGCTGATGTTTGTGCAGTGTGTGCACAGCTTTATCTCCGTGAGATTAACCAAATATAGATGGTGTGTGTGTGTGTGTGTGTGTGTGTGTGTGTGTGTGTGTGTGTGTGTGTGTGTGTGTGTGTGGGGGTGGGAGTAGATAGGGGTGGGAGGGGGGTTTGAGTTTCACTGTGGTACAGAAGTTCCTAGAGAAAGGTCATTCGAGGACAAAAAGGGGAAAGGCGAGAGTAAGAGGAGGTGGGGGAGGGGTGAGGCGGGTTAGATGAAAGGGGCAAGATGAGAGGTCAAGCATGCCAGCAAGCGACGTCTAGAACAGAATGGATCTATAGCAGACAGGGTGGAAAGAGAGAGAGAGAGAGAGAGAGAGAGAGAGAGAGAGAGAGAGAGAGAGAGAGAGAGATCGGGCAGACAGACGGACAGGTCCAGCAGCGTACCAATCCATCACTGTGCCAGGGGTACGCACTTGTTAGGGTCTAGAAGGACTCTCACTAATTGGCCGTATCCACGAAACCTAAGAGGGCTACTTTCCCTCGCCTCCTCTTTTCTGACTATTGACAGCAGAGAAAGGCGCGGACATAAAAGAGAGATGAGGCAGGAAGGGTAGGGGAACTGAGAAAAAAAGAGAGAGAGAGAGAGAGAGAGAGAGAGAGAGAGAGAGAGAGAGAGAGAGAGAGAGAGAGAGACAGGCAGACAGACAGACGGATGGAGAGATAATGACAATGATTATATATGTTGTAACCGTGAAAGTATTGGCTTAGTTAGCCACTTTCCATACTTGCCGTGACTTTTCCACGGTTCTAGTACTAAATGCTACAACAGCTGCACGCATGCATAACTATACAAACAAACAACAACCAACTACTCAAACAAATAAGAACTACCACACCCCAAGAAGCAGGTACTGACGTCATCAGTGAAATAAGCGAATGAAAAAAAAAACGATTGAAACAACAAGAACAAGAACAATTATTATCAAGAAAATAGCGTATGTTGAGAGAGAGAGAGAGAGAGAGAGAGAGAGAGAGAGAGAGAGAGAGAGAGAGAGAGAGAGAGAGAGAGAGAGGCAGTGGAGGCAAAGACCAAGACAATAATCATATTAGAAGCGAAATGGATAGTTGCAACAGTTTACAAGTGAAATTGACAGCTGACAGTGGACACCGTTTTGAATGAAAATGACTCAGTGCGTGGCTGCACAGACGATTCGATGTAGCGAAAAAAAAACCTTGACCTGATACACGACTCGAACGGCCACTGGACGTCGTGTTTACCATTTACTCAAAAGTGTAATCTATATACGTGATTTGATGATGTAAGCAAGATATGCTGAATACGTGAGCGTGGATCATTCGACAACTTTAGAGAAGTGAACCTGAGAAACGGCTTCATACATCGACCGGCCTTATTCTGATGAAACTGACGCAGTTCATACTTACATACATGCATACATGCATGTATACATACATACATATCAATTACTTTAATGCATCAACTTGTCAAGTCAACAACAATGCACAGTAGTCCCAGATTGCAGGCGCATCAATAAACGTTATCTTTCATTCTCTCTCTCTCTCTCTCTCTCTCTCTCTCTCTCTCTCTCTCTCTCTCTCTCTCTCTCTCTCTCTCTCTCTCTCTCCATCCCCTCCCCCCCCTTCCCCCCCCCCCCCCCTCTTTCTCTCTCTGTCCCCACGTCCTTTCTCTCTCCGGCTGGCTCCAGATCTTTGTCTGTCAGTGCTTTTAGTCAGCTGATACTATTTAAGGCACAGTTTGAAAGTCAACATCTGTCAGTTTCAATGCTGGTTCATGAGGTGATTCCGCCTTGACCAAACACGCCTAGACCCAATCATGACAGACATGCTCAAGTATTTTGCGAGTTGTTTACATTTTGTTATGGGCAGTCCTAACATACATACATACATACATACATACATACATACATACATGCATGCATGCATGCATGCATACATAATGCATGCATGCATACGTACACACATACATGCATGCATACGTACATACATAAATACATAGAGTGACATGCAAATGCACATCCATTCATCCATCCATCCATCCAACCATCCAACCATCCAGTCATGCACATACATACATACATACATACATACATACATACATACATACATACATACATACATACATAACACACACATACATACATACATACATACATACATATACATACATATATACATACAAACACACATACACACATACATACATACATACAAAACAAACAAACAAACAAACAGCAGAGAAACGAGCACGCCGCAAACAGCGAGCAGTCTCTGCTTCTTCCCAGTCGTCCTGCTTCGTCTGCACCAACTGCAACAGAGACTGTCACTCCAGAATTGGGTTGCACAGCCACACCAGGCGCTGTTCACAACCCTAGGAGAAACCTCACTGGGCGCACCAAGCATTGCCCCCCGGGACTGCATTGCCAACAACAAAAACATACATACATACATACATGCATGCATGCATGCATACATACATACATACATATCATACATACATACATACATACATACATACATACATACATACATACATAATCTTCAGCCTTACCTCATGAGTTTGTTCAGTGTTGTATTTTCATCTGGCCCTGTTTTGTCGGGATTTATAACTTAAAAGTCTGTAAGTCTTTTCAACTCTAGAGTGCTTACCTTTGTCCGATCTGGCAGGACATTTATGTTCAGCCATTGAGTTTTTTTCATTGTTGTTTCTGATCTCATGTGACAGGGTATGTCTTCATTTAATAAGTGGAACTTTTTCATTTCTATGGTAATAGCATACGGTGTTTACTATAGCGACAAAGTAATCATATCGCAACCATTTATCAATGTCAAATACTTCAATAGGGCGTTTGTCAGGACAGGCCTAGGCCTAGTCCGGTTGCCTTTAAATGCAAGTGAACGTCCACCCCAAAAACCGTTGTATACAGCAACAGCAGCAGAAGAACACACACACACACGTACACACAGACGCGCGCGTCACTCACACGCACCACACAAAACGCGCACACACATTATACGTGCACGCACGCTGGTATTTGCGGGTTTCATGTAAACAGGTACACACACACACACACACACACACTCACACACACACACACACACATTTATATATATATATATATATATATAGACACTCTTTCAAATGACAAGACATGAGTTTGTTCAAGTTGTCATCTCACGACGTTTCGGCACTTGGCCTTCCTCAGGTCACGCTTTATTTATTACTGTACTGACTCACGAACAATGCTTCCCCCCCCCCCCCCCCCCCCCCCCACACACACACACACACACACACACACACCGTCCTCAAGAACAAAGCTCACATGTCTGTCAAGATTCAAAGGGTTTAGAACAATGTTCACAAAGTTTTCAATAGTTGAATCGCCACATTCTCTCACACGTTCTAACCCAACTCACCAACATTACCCAGCTACCAGCCCACCCCCCCTCTCTATCTCCATCTTCCCCTCCCCCCCCCCAAAACTCTACAGCAAAGTGTAATTACATAATATAAATACAACAACTATTATACACACACACACACACACACACACACAGGTATACAAAAACACGCACATGAAAAAAAAGCCTAGATGAAACAAGCATACATAAAGGCATATTCGTTAAGCAAACGTGAGCGTGGATCATTCGACAACTTTAGAGAAGTTAACCTGAGAAACGTCTATGTTATATATATATATATATATATATATATATATATATATATATATATATAACATAATGGACACACTTGCATAGTCACAGAACGCATTTCTCTTTAATACCACAGAAGTGAACAGACGTAAAATAACTAAAGTAGTAGTGCACACGCTCTTGACTCTCACTTTCGCATATAACTGATCAGCAAAAGACAGCCATTTAAAAAAAAAAAACATAAAAAGTACATCTGCACATTAACTGGATCCCCTGACAGCACTGGTCGCATCGTTAATTCAAGTGTGGAAGTGAAAACGTTGTCCTGTGATTAGCGTGTTAAAAGTCGAATACAATTAACTATGTATAATTGTCTCTCTTTTCTCTGTTTCTCTCTCTGGATCTCTTTTTAATCTTTCCTTGGATACATGTGTGTGTGTGTGTGTGTGTGTGTGTATATATATATATATATATATATATATATATATATATATATTGAATCATAGACAAAGTTTGCTGTTTGTTTTAAATTGAGAAAAAAAAATATGGGGAGATATGCATTCATATCAACAGTGGTAGATGATTCTGCATAACTAGCAGTATGTGCTTGAGTGGCCGAATAGAGAATAACAAATGTTTCTCAAAAAAGCTTTCCGTAAGCTTATTGTTTCTAAGTGGGTCACCGTCTCCGAGGTAGGGGAAACTCATTAATATATCATAACTCCTGGTTATAAAACTGGTGTGCGTTACCATAGTAAGTTGTTTGAATTTAAAAAACAAAAACCAAAGATCCCATCTAAGAACAGAAAATTATGAAACAACAAAATAAGCTACATTTTCTAATGAAAAAAAGAAATATAAAAAGATAACATCTTAGACACAAGTGCTGAGGGCCAGTTCTTGGAATGAATTTCCAAGGGACTGAACAATAATAAACTAATAAATTCCAAGGGAAGCAACAGAGCACCATTCCAGCAATTTCAGAGCAGCTTAGTGTTGCAATGACTTCAAGAAATATTGAATTATAAATGCTCATTTTGGGAAGCATTTATTATTCACCATTCACCCAATCAAGCACATACTGTTAGTTAGGCAGAATTATCTACCACAGCAGATATGAATGCTTATACCCTCCCCCCCCTCCCCCCCCTATTTTTTCAATCTAAGACACAAGAGCAAGCTTTGTTTATAATTCAATATTTCTTGCAACGCCAAACTGCTCTGAAAATTGCTGGAATGGTGCTCAGTTACCCTTTGAATTTGTTAGTTTATTATACACATATGTATACACATATGTATACACACACACACACACACACACACACACACACACACACACACACACACACACACACACACACACATCATTATCATCCTCCACCTCTCTCTCTCTCTCTCTCTCTCTCTCTCTCTCTCTCTCTCTCTCTGACGTCAAACACCACTGACCACATGAGAGGAAGGGTGTGTTATCATCACGACCACCATCAATCCTCTCAATAGGAACTTACGATGGAGAAAGGGTGACGGAATAGACAAGAGTATGCTGGCTTGGGGGGGGGGGGGGGGGGGGGGTGGGGGGGGGGGGGGGGTGTGAAATGGGAGAGAGAGCAGACGCGTTTGAATGGTTCTCTGCCTCGTCTTATCCCGAACATCTTTCTGGCACCATTTTGACATCTCTGACAAACAAACGTAGGGGTTGGTCTGAATGGTTCGTCACTACAGACATGATAGATGGCGGGACAAGAAGGGTGGTGAAGAAGGACGATGGCGAGGATGCCGAAGTGGCCGCAGTCATAACAGGACTAGGATTAGGAATGAAGTGATCAGGACAACGTAAACACTTCTCAGAGAGTAACGTTGAGTCTGACAAAGCATGGCAGAGTGAGTGTGTCTGGCGCTTGCAGAATCGATACATCACCTCGTTTAACTCTTGATGTTTGATTGACGAGAGAGAGAGAGAGAGAGAGAGAGAGAGAGAGAGAGAGAGAGAGAGAGAGACAGACAGAGAGAGAGACAGACAGACAGAGACAGACAGACAGACAGACAGACAGACAGACAGACAGACAGATGTGAAAAAAGAATCAAACTGAATCTTGTAAACTTACATCGCAGTCTAGAATCGGTTTCAATTGCACATTTTCTCAGACCGAGCACGTCAACCACAACACATTTTATTTGCAATAGCACCGCTTTCAACATGAATGACTCACTCCAGCATAATCTTCACGGTTAGGATGGATCAGCACGATTTCGACTGTCACTAGCGACCTAAATCAAAGTTCTCTCTCACGGCCTCCCTTACATTACTAATTACGCTATCTCCTTGGCTTTCAAACGATCTAACACCTTAAAGGGAAATTGATCTATCAGACGTACATTGCGAATGATCCAGAAAAGCACCTTTCCTTCAGTGGAATATCTTCTAGTCAGCGCAAGTTCTAGAGAAAGTCTTCCCTTTCCCCCCCGTTTAAATACAAAACCAAAAAAAAAACGCCAGCATTGTATACATGGACTGTCTGGATGAAAAGTGGGATTTGTTTTCAGTATGAAGAACTTTCAGTGACATGACAGTTTTCTTAAGTCACAAGTGTTGTAATGGCTCGATGTGTTGACCGTGTTTGTCGCTATGTTGCCTGCTGTGTTCGTTTATCACAGGTTTATCATATCATTAGCATATCTTTCTTCTTGTTGTTATTCCTTTTCTATTTGCTCTTCTTCTGTTTCTTCTTCTTCTTTCTTCTTCTTCTTCTTCTTCTCCTCCTCCTCCTCCTCCTCCTCCTCCTCCTCCTCCTCCTCTCCTCCTCCTCTTCTTCTTTTCTTCTTCTTCTTCTTCTTCTTCTTCTTCTTCTTCTTTTCTTCTTCTTCTTTTTCTTCTTCTTCTTCTTCTTCTTTCTCTTCTTTGATAATTTCTTCTCTTCTTCTTCTTCTTCTTCTCTTCCTCCTTCTTTTTCTTCCTCCTCCTTCCTTCCTCCTCCTCCTCCTCCTCCCTCCCTCCTCCTCCTACTCTCCTTCTCTTCTTCTCCTCTCCTCCCCCTCGTCTACTTTGTAACATAATCCAGAAAGAAATTCGCACAGCCTTAATCAATTTGAAGTCAAAGTTTATAACAGAAACAACCTTTCATTGTCTCCAACACAATGCCCATCATCAACTGAACATTTTAACATAATCGTTATGACAAGTCCTTATATCACATGAGCAGTCCACCGACGTACCAACCAGAATCGACGCATGTACAAAAAGAAAAGTCAGCTAAAAAAAAAAAAAAAATAGAAAAGATAATGCGTGACCACAAATATAGATACCAACTCCGTTCGCATTCCTTATAATATCTATTTTAGCAAGCATGCGTCACAGAGAAATGTTCACTGAATACAATCGGAGTTGTTCTTTTTCATTCTAAATGCTATAAAATAGTGTCATCCAGCACGGTTTCTTTATCGTTCATAAACTGCTGAAGTACTTTTGTGTGTTCGTTTCTTTGTTTTGTTTTTAGAGTATCTGGCAAGAAAACACAATGTTCAAAGAACAGTGCTTGGTAGCAATGACGGATGGGCGGAGAGTTTAGTTTCAGCCCCTTCTTGATATTGGGCTATAAAGGCAACTGAGCTATTGCTGCTGGCAGTCTGTTTTAACTTACCTATCAAAATTCGATTCTATTCTATGAAAAAAGCAGTGTTTTAAACTGAATGTCATGTTAGCAAACCACCTCTGATCTCTCCACCGTCCAGACGTTTGATCGACGTGAGAGTCCATCCCTTGATCAATAGCTACTGCAGCGCCAGTAAGCCTGAGGGCTTGGCTGAAGACCCCCTGTCCAGCAATCCCTGCAAAAAGCAATGGCTTCTTCTTCCAAAGTCTTTGGAATCGCTGAAGCCGAAAGTGCATTATACAGTTTTCTGAAGGAGATGGAACCGGCTTCATCGGTATGCATAGCCTGTGTATGCCATAGATAACGGTTCAAGGTATCTGCTGGATCAAGAAGATTTGTTTCCCCATGTTTTGGTACACACACACGTCAAACTCTTTCTTGGAAAGTCTTTCTTTACACCAAAATGAAAGTTTAAATGCATTGGAAGTAAAGTTGACTACATGTGTGATGAACAAAATACCGTTTGGGCGCTGTGTCTGATGGGTGTATCATGCAAGCTAATGTAAGGGTGGAAATGTTTTTTTTTTTAAGCATGAATTCTTTGCTGACAGCTTGATATTGCAGCCCAAGCTGAAAGTAGTTGTTTGAAGTCCTTCACTGGCAAGACAGTGGACCTGTGTATACGTGACTGTTTCTGAGTTAGTATCAGTGTTTGTCACTAAACGATGCACATGTACGGTTTTAGTGAAAACTTCAATACCCAACGCATTTTACATAGAGCATAGGACTGCTAGGATGGTGTAACATAAACTTTGATCTTGCACTCATTCAGATACTGCGCACAGGAATCCTTCCAAATAATGAATATCAGATGGTGGAAATATTGCACAAGCTGTGTCCCCCAAATGCTTACATTCTTGGACAGCTGAGGGCTGTTCTGTCACAAGCTGGAACCAGTTCCTCAATTAAAGACTCCAGCTTGGCTTAGCCACACCTAGTTCCTATCAAGCTGAAGATAAGATACTGCCTGTGTGTGCCGCTGCTGATAGGCACAACGCTCCTCCATCCCCATCACAGCGCTACACCAGGAGCCTAGTGCACATCCTTGTAAAATAAACGGACGCATGAATTGCTGAATTCTGCCTACAGACAAAAAATCACAAACATGTAGGGTAACTCTTGCTCCCACGATGAAACAGGCCCATAACTTCAAACGGATGCTGCTCACGACACCAAATCGCCTAGCAGAAATGACAACACAGAGCGCATAGAACAAACAGGGAAATATCCCCCCCAAAAAAGAAAAGATGTTCCAAGCTTGCCCATATACCCTGTACCTGACACATCCTCACGGCAACAACAACTGGAGGAATGAACACACACTCAAATTATTATTTAATCAAGACTGGCACAGCCCTTTTTTCTATCTTGAATAGAGCAAAACAAACCCACGGACGAACAGTGCCAAATAAGGTAATCTCAGTTTGACTGGTATGAAAGGAAATCTTAAACGAGGCAGTGAACAGTAAAGAGTAAATAACAATCAAGTCAGGTAATTATTGCCCCTATGATAAAGCAAAAATATGCCCATAACTCCAATCGAATGCTGCTTACCTACAGATATAATCTACCTACAGGCCTGGGAGAAGAGGTCCATCAGCGACTGCAATCCTTATAATCTACCTACAGGCCTGGGTCAGGTCCATCAGATCTGCAATCTTGCTTGGTATGGGTCAGTGCTACCTGTCAACTGGTCGGGATGTTGGCGCTACCTGTCACACGGTCGGATTGTTGGCGAAAAACTGGCACCCTCCCCAGTTCTCATGAGGATGGTGAGGAGGTTGGCTAGACACCCTGATGGAAATAAAGAACTGCTACTACTACTACTACTACTACTACTACTACTACTACTACTACTGATAATAATGATGATGATAATAAGCACTACTACAACAACACAGTAATAATAATAACAACAACAACAGCAACAACACCACCAATAATAATAACGATGCTAATAATGAAGATGATGATGATGATGATGATGATGATGATGATAGTAATAATAATAATAATAATAATAATTATTATTATTATTATTATATTATAACACCACCACCACCACCACCACCACCAACAACAACAACAACAATAATAATAATAATAGTAATAATAATAATAATGACAATAGTAATAAACAACAACAAGAGGAACCATAACAATGATGATGATGATGATGATGATGATGACGACGACGACGATTATTAATTTAACGTGAACCAACGATCCATAGCCTGGATATTCCAATGTGAGAGTATTCTAACAGGTCCAACATTCTTTCACATCATTCATGCATCAAAAGGTCGACCATACCAGGAATTATTACATGGAAAAGACCAGAAAGGAATGCAAGGGCGTGTAATCTTTATTCTGACAGCTTGGACAGTAAAGGTCGACAGGGTCTGAGGAACACTTACAAATCAAAAATCCTCCCTTTGTGGTATATGCTGCCTCGTTTACCCATGCATACATCATTCAAAGATAATCACTTCAACTGTTTTCGTATGGTTTATCAGAAGTGAAAACAACACACCCAAACCAGACAACACACCCTCGTGAAGAAAAATAAGGAAAATTAAAAGAAAATAAAGGAAATTGCAGAGAGAAAAAAATACACATGTGTGCACACACACACAGAAAAAAAACAGATTGTAGAGAGAAATAAAAAACATATAATGTGTGCACACACTGACCGCTAGTCCTGATGCTAGTATTTGTTGCATCTTTGAAACATGCACAAGTGACCATGTGGAAACGTTCTGCTCAGGTGATTGCATTCAGATGTTGAACACTACTTGTATCATCGTTGTTGCGCCTCTCTCTGTCTGTCTGTCTGTCTCTGTCTCTCTCTGTCTCTATTTCTGTCTGTCTCTCTCTCTCTTCTCTCTCTCTCTCTCTCTCTCTCTCTCTCTCTCTCTCTCTCTCTCTCTCTCTCTCTCTCTCTCTCTCCTCTCTCTCTCTCTCTCCATTTGTGTCTCAAC
The DNA here is from genome assembly GCA_016801955.1 of Conus betulinus. Classification (NCBI taxonomy): domain Eukaryota; kingdom Metazoa; phylum Mollusca; class Gastropoda; order Neogastropoda; family Conidae; genus Conus; species Conus betulinus. The sequence continues at coordinate 79,878 of JADBJO010001413.1, read as the reverse complement.
TGACAGAGAAACGCTACTAGAAATTGTCTGACTGAAGGTATCATGTAGCTGTTCACTATCCAAACAAAAACTAAAACTATACTTGTGTCTTGTCGCTATAATGCATGTTTTGTTTTGTAACCACCTACCATGATAAGGGCCTAAGGCCTATTCATTAACCCATTTCCAAGTTCACAGAGTTCTCTCTCTCTCTCTCTCTCATTCTCTCTCTCTCTCTCTCTCCTCTCTCTCTCTCTCTCTCTCTCTCTCTCTCTCTCTCTCTCTCTCTCTCTCTCTCTCTCTCTCTCTCATAAGATGTCCCACACAAACAATCCCATATCATGACAGGCAATTTGTCATCACAAAACATCATTTCTCCCAAACTTTCTTCACCATAGACTAATCAATAAATTCCCCTTTTTGAGGCGTGCTGGAGGGAGATGGATATGAACGGGGTGTACAAATGCAATGAAAGGGAGGAGGGGAGATTGAAGATGACAGAAAAGGTGTTTGAACTGGACGTCTGCCTCTTCTGGCACTGGAACTGTTCCTGGCACCGTTTTTTGACATCTATGATGTACAAAGGTTCGTCTGGATGATTCGTCATTGCAGAGCCGATTTATGGCAAGGAACGAGGTGTGGGTGGGGGATGGGAGGTGGAGGAAGAGCCCCTACATTGTATCAGTCAGAGAATGGAAGGAAGGAGGATGGTAAGGATGGGGAGGTGGAGCAGTCAGAAAAGGACTGGTGGTGGGGATAGGATGGCTGGGGGGAAAGTGCCTCTCAGAGAGCAAAGTTCAATCAGATGATACATGCTCGAGCGTGTTTGGCATACACAGAATCGATGAATCAGTTCGTTTAAATCTTGAGAGAGAGAGAGAGAGAGAGAGAGAGAGAGAGAGAGAGAGAGAGAGAGAGAGAGAGAGAGAGACAGACAGAGACAGACAGACAGACAGACAGACAGACAGAGACAGAGACAGAGAGAGAGAGAGAGAGAGAGAGAGAGAGAGAGAGAGAAGAGAGAGAGAGAGACAGACAGAGAGATTTGGGTACTGATTGGGACGTATTGGCGCCACTTTATTCAGTAATAATCATCAAATCTTCAAGTGAATTGTGTGATTGATTATTAATATTTCAAATGTTATGTACAGTGCAGTCACTTGGGATCTTACTGTATGTATAGGCTGGATCACAAACATGGATAGTTTGTTTCTAATCGCAATAATTATATCAGTGACTTACTGAAGCTTCATGTCCTTAGGTCTTCATGATGTGTGCTTGTGTGGTAGGGGGGAAGAGTATGTCCATGTATGTCCATGCACTTGCATGACTCTGTGTGTGTGTGTGTGTAGTGTGTGTGTAGTAGTAGTAGTAGTAGTAGTAGTGTGTGTGTAGTGTGTGTGAGAGAGTGTGTCTGAGAGAGAGCAGAAGAGAGAGAGAATCTCTCTCTCTCTCTCTCTCTCTCTCTCTCTCTCTCTCTCTCTCTCCTCTCTCTCTCTCTCTCTCTCTCTCTCTCTCTCTCTCTCTTGGTATGTCCCACACAGACGTCCCCACAACATAACAGGCAATCTGTCACCATCACCATCATTCCGTTTGATCTTTCATCACCAGAGATTAATCAATAGAATCCTGTCAAAGGGAACTGGAGGGAGGGGAATATGATAGGGGTATAGAAGAGTAAGGGGATGGATGGTGGTGGTGGTGGTGGTGGAGATTAAGGAGGAGTGAGCAGGGTGTTTTACTTGAATCTGTGCCTCTTCTAGTGCTGGAACTGTTGTTGGCACCGTTTTGACATACATGATGTACAACCATGGAGGTCTGTCTGGATTATTCATCATTGCAGAGACGATTTATGGCAAGGGAAGGGTAGGGGGTAGGGGGGACAAAATGCCTCTACTTTATATCAGTGATAGACGAGAAAGAAGGAGGATGGTAGGGATGGGGAGGTGCAGCCATGATAAAAGGACTGGGGGGGGGGGGGGGAGAGGGATAATAAGACGGCTGGGGCTGGGGGAAGTGCTTCTCAGAGAGCAAAGTTCAATCAGACGACGCATGGTAGAGCGTGCCTGGCATTCACAAAATTGATGGCTCAGTTCGTCTAAATCTTAGAAGAGAGATAGGGAGAGAGGGAGAGAGAGAGGGGGAGAGAGGGGGGATAGAGAGAGAGAGAGAGATAGAGACTAGAGAGAGAGAGAGAGACTGAGAGAGAGAGAGAGAGAGAGAGAGAGAGAGAGAGAGAGAGAGAGAGAGAGAGAGAGAGAGAGAGAGAGAGAGAGATTGGGTAACACATGGAGCGTAGTGGCGCCACTTGACTCGCTACTGGCCGATCAGATCTTATTGTGAATTGTATGACTCATTACAACAAACATAATATATACTCCACTCACTGATGCTCTTTC
>JADBJO010001413.1:70000-72500 GCA_016801955.1 Conus betulinus | reverse complement strand
TTTCAGAAATACCAAGCCTGAGTTTAGTCGTTATATACTTTAAGTGCCTGTCCCGTTTAGCTGTAGATAAGTTTTAACATCGGGCACGGTGCAAAAGGATCTGTAAAAGATAAATCGTTCACTGTTATCCATAGCAAAATTCCATTCATTGAGAGAGAGAGAGAGAGAGAGAGAGAGAGAGAGGAGAGAGAGAGAGAGAGAGAGAGAGAGAGAGAGAGAGAGAGAGAGAGAGAGAGAGAGAGAGAGAGAACGATTTTGGGGGGCGTAACGGCGCCACTTTGATTCGTTAATAGATCAGCAAGTCTTCAAGTGAATCGTATGATTGATTACAATGAACTCACTTGGGCTCTTGCTGGATTTGTGTCCTGGATCGCAAACATGGATAATGTGTACTAATGGAACCAATCAATAGCAAAGACTTACTGAGGTTTTGTGTCCTTTTTAGGTCTTCATGATGTGTGCTAGTGTGAGAAGGGGTAGGAAGAGATCCATCCATGTAGGTTAATGCATGGTGTGTGTGTGTGTGTGTGTGTGTGTGTGTGTTGTGTGTGGTGTGTGCGTGTGGTGTGTGTGTGTGTGGTTTCTTCAATTTAACGTCTTTTCACCATTGTGTGTGATATTAGATGGAGGTTAAAAATAAGAAAACAATTAACTTACGGGATCTAAATTCTATAGAATAGTGCTGATATCATTATAGGAGCCTACTAGCAAGCATGTCAGATAAATAACAATAATGGCACATAAAGAAACACAAGAAATCACGAAAGATACCAGCTGGACTGGAATTCAAAACTTTAGAGAAATCATAAAGTAGCTGATAGTTATTCAAAATGTCCTCTGTGGACAATGAATTATTAAATGAAATTTGATCAACTAATGATTGAGGAACTAACTGATTATTACTGGGCACTGAAAAAATAAATGGTTTACAGTAATTTGTTTCCCGCATGTGCATAGTACATTTTTAGATTATTTTGTGTGAAATGCATTTAATCGTACCCTGTACATTAAACTTGTAACTGGTCTAGTAAAAAAAAAAAAATGGGTACATCATTTAAAAAGGATTTAGGATCAGTTCCTTTCATTCCTTTAACAGACGTCCTCACAACGTAACAGGCAATTTATCACCATCACAATCATTTTTCTGAACTTTAATCACCAGAGACTAATCAATAGAATCCTGTCAAGAGGAATTGGAGGGATACAAGGGTATACAAGAGTAACGGAACGGGGGGGAGGGGGGGGGGGGGGGGGGGGGGGGGGGGGGTCCGATGATTAAGGAGGAGGGAGCAGGGGTTGTTGGACATAGATGTCTACCTCTTCTAGCTCTGGAACTGTTGCTGGTTTTTGAACATCCACGATGTACAAGCATGGAGGTCCGTCAGGATGACTGGTCACTACAGAGACGATTCCAGCAAAAAGGAAAGGAGTGGAAGAAGGGATGTGCCTCTACTTTGTGTCATTCAGAGACGGGAAAGAATGCATGGCAGAGCCTGTCTGGCACTCGCAGAATCATTTAATCAGTTTCCTGAATCGAGAGAGAGAGAGTGAGAGAGAGAGAGGAGAGAGTGAGAGAGAGAGAGAGACAGACAGACAGACAGACAGACAGAGGACAGACAGACAGAGACGGTGAGAGAGATCCTGTCAAACGACCACTAAGTCTTCTTCCCTTTTTCAAACCCAGCCTGTGTAGAGAAGTACAGAGAGAGAGAGAGAGAGAGAGGAGAGAGAGAGAGGAAGAGAAACCAGGCCTGGTAGATGGAGAGAGAGAGAGAGAGAGAGAGAGGGGAGAGAGAGAGAGAGAGAGAGGCAGGAGAGGAGAGAGAGAGAGACGAGAGAGAGAGAGAGAGAAACGAACGAAACCTAAGTCTTCCCTTTTCAAACCCGGCCTGTGGGATTATAGGCACACACACACACACACACACACACACACACACCACACACAAGAGAGAGAGAGAGAGAGAGAGAGAGAGAGAGAGAGAGAGAGAGAGAGAGAGAGAGAGAGCGAGGGAGAGAGAGAGAGAGAGAGAGAGAGAGAGAACTCGAAGGGTTTCACGAAGAGGCCATAGGCCCATGTCTTGGCATGTTTTTACAGTAGCAAAACATGATTAGGATCGAAGGGACTCTTAGTACATAAAGCCACTCACTGAACACACACACACACACACACACACACACACACACGCTCGCGCGCGCGCGCGCGCGCACACACACACACACACACACACACACACACACACACACACACACACACACACACAGGGAAAAGAAAATCGGCTGCCAATCTAAAACCTATTCACTCATGACTCAGGAAGTTGTGGTGTATTGCATTCCATGTACATTTCTAACTGTGACACGCCTAATTTTAGTCCGATTACATTAGTTCTAGCCTGGAAAAAAAAATGACTGATTATAAGTATGGAGCTTCAAATTAATCACTCTTAAATGTTCGGTAAAAATGGAAGCGATCACTCTGTGATATTTTGGTAAGCCTCTGCGC
>JADBJO010001413.1:57500-62500 GCA_016801955.1 Conus betulinus | reverse complement strand
CTGGAAAGGAGCACAAAGAGTTGCCGACAAAAAACGATTGAAACAGACTGACAAACACACACACAAGTGAAATTTAAGCTGAACTCAGTGGACAGCGTTCTGATTTAATCGCGCTCAAGTTCGAACATGTCGGGCATGCATACCTTGCCTTTACAACTGATAGGAGAATATTTTCAAGACACCTAACTGAAAGCTGGCACAGGGCCCCAACAACAGTCACTGTCAGCAACACGTCGGCGATTTCCCTAGCACAGCCTAGGCATGTTTCGCTTGTTTATATGTGTGCTCTAGGGGCATACTGATTCAATCACAGCCACGCCATGCTTTTAGTAAAGCAAGACTTAAGCATGCAACATGAGCAGTCGTCAGTTATAAACAATGAAATGTTTCCTACCTGACCTTGTACTTTCCCCGTTCAAATCACTGAATATAATCCATTTGAAACTGGTGTCACATATATCGACACATACCAATGCAAATTGTTGTCACACTTTCATCCTCGTGGTACGCCTACTCACGACTGGGTTACACAATTTCGTAACATCCGTATATAGAGAGAGAGAGAGAGAGAGAGAGAGAGAGAGAGAGAGAGAGAGAGAGAGAGAGAGAGAGAGAGAGAGAGAGAGAGAAGGAGAGAGAGAGAGAGCACGTAAACCTACACACACACACACACACACACACACACACACACACATGTCGAAATGTATTTCACATCCCGCACCTACTCTAATTGAAATCACACAGAGACACAGGGCCGGCCAGTTTTGGAAGATCAAGCTGGAGTTCTCCTATTTCCTGTTGCGTTTCCCACACCAACTCTGAAAGTTCATGCTGCTCTTTCTGTAAAGCATTAAGTGGTGCTGTTTCATTTCCTGGCTCATTGAAACACAATTTCTGTCTCCAACATTCTTTTTTTCTTCTACAGCAGCCAGGATCTGTTTCTGATGGTTCACGAACTCAGAAAAGGTGAAATCCGAACCGACCCGCTTCCCCTGGTTGCTAGTATTGCCCTATGTCTTGGTCAAGGTTGTGGCAGTCCTTTTCCAGTAGGTCATGATGCTTTTTGACTACGCCCAACAGAATATGCAGGCATGGGGGTGCTACATGGGTCATCTCCACATCAATGATGGGCTCCCTGAGAACATTTGTGTGTAGTTTGGAGATTTTTGTTTTGGAGTGTCTGTATTTTCTGTAGTCTGCATTATGCCCTGCAATGTGCGCTGTGTGATGTTGCCTCCATTGCAGTGTGCTGGTGTCTGTGTTTGTGTCTTTGATGCATTGCAATAGAGACATGGGTGTGTGTTCCCTGAGCACCTAACAGTCCGTACTATTTGAGGAGCAAGTCATAGTCCCCAAACAGGAACACTTTGATCCTTTTTGTCCCTCCGTGTCATGGACTTCACAGCCTCCAGTTGGTGTTGGTAGGGATCTGTGATTCCTCTTAAATTGCATGGGCCGACCATACAATCCACAATGGCCAGGAGACATGTGTTGAGCTTGGAATGAGGTCTGTGGAGATTTGTAGTTTGTAGCATGAGTTTGAATGTGCCCAACCTCTCATATCTTCACCCAGACCTCATCTCGTGGAATTGCGTTGTTTGTTGTCAGTTTGTTTGTGTTTGTCATATTCATCTAGTACGTTGCTCACAGTCAGGGGGATGTCTTGATTTTTTCCTACTGCTAACTCTACTTCTTTTTGTCTCCCTTCTTCATCCACATACACAAGGTTTGCCTTTTCCTTTTCTATGTCTCCAAACATTGCATCCTTCTGTGCCTCTCTTTCTTTCTGTTCAAATTCAAATGTCACCCCAACGCTTCTGAAAATCTCTTCTGCATCCTGTGTGCTGTCCAGCTCATCCCAGGGGCAGTTCGCAGTGCAGACCCTTGTTCACTGGTCACTCTCACTGGGCCACACCCAGCTGCTTCTAGAATCTTCTGTCTGTGAGACTGTGCTGGTCTCCTGCTTTCAGAGCCCTGTTGTTTGATGACGTCCTCTTTACTACTTCCTGACATGTTCGTTCTGATGTTCTGCATCACCTGGGACCGCTTTTTCCGCAGTGGAGACGGTGCCAGAACACAGCATTTACGGGGCTCTGTGACCTGTTTTGAACACCACAGGCTGACCTCTGGTTTGCACCTGACTGTCACTTTTGTCTTTGGATTGTCCCAGTTTTTCTTCTCACGAGCCGCGTCAGCAACAACTTTCTTCTTCCTTCAGTGAGAATTTGATCGATGTCCTCATTGAATGAGTTAAAATATACTGTCTTGCGTTTCAGTTGGTGGAAGGGAATATTGCAGTGTCAGTGACGGGGTTTTGACAGTGATTGGAGAGGCATGTGTGCACGATGATCTAGGCTTTCTAACCAGCGTTGATGTTGACTGACAAACCGACGTCAACACACTTTCATCCGTTTCCAAACAAATATCAGACTGATCAAAACTTGAATGTGCAGATTTGAATGTGGCCACTATGATAGGACATGTTCGAGAGTGCAGAATGTTCTTGGCTTGTGGTGGGGTGGTGGTGGTGGTGATGAGGGGGGGGGGGGGTGGGGGGGGGGAGTCGATGGTGACTAACAAACTTACGTCTTTCAGCAGTATCCAGGCATACATCACCCATGTTAACACGTCCAAGTGCCGAGTTTGGATATGCTAGCTATGACTGGTGAGGTTTGTGTAGAGAATGCTCTAGGCTTTTTCAAAAGGGTGATACTGACAGAGAAAATGATGACACACATTCATCCGTGACCGATCATAGCTCAGACTGATCTAAACATTCTTGAGCGGATCTTTTGACGGGTCGGTTTTTCTTTGTTTTGGATGACCAGTGTGGCAGGTTGATTGAAAGAATTGACACGATGCACTCTGACTCAAAGAAAAATCTGGATCGAAAGTTATTCAGATTTCCGACATTTTCTCAATGCAACGAGCGCCATTTTCTCTTGTAAAACAACACTGAGAATGTATCGACATTCATCTCGATTTTTTCAGTTTATAGTAGCATTTTATGCAGATGCACTTTGACTGTTTGCCTTCTTCATCTCCAGAAACATCTAGACTGAAATACTGCAACAAATCATTGGTGAAGGTGGCACAAAGTCTGGCGTTTAATCCATTAACTTTTTGCTGTCTGACCACATGGTCCCCGCACATACGACACAACAAATCTACACTCTTTTGTGTTCACTGAAGTTGTGTGCAAACGTCTCCGCCGTTGTTGGCGCTACAAACATGCACAGACGTAGCAAAGTCGGAGTGAGAAGGCATACACGACAGCAACGAAACTGGCCAATCCATAGTCGGTCACACACACACACACACACACACACACACACACACACACACATTAACTCAGAGAGAGAGAGAGAGAGAGAGAGAGAGAGAGAGTCAGATGGTACATGGTATTACGGTTCAACTCTACCATAAAGGCACGCCTGGCTACAACTCACTTGCACACATCCCCTCTGATGTATGCACACACACACACACACACACACACACACACACACACATACACACACACACACAGAGAGAGAGAGAGAGAGAGAGAGAGAGAGAGAGAGAGAGAGAGAGAGAAGTATTTGGTGGATGTATGATGCACGGAACGTATGATAACACACACAGAGAAAGATCTGTCTCAGCGTCACGTTTCCCACGCCACGATGAAATCATACTGTCAAGGGTCGCCTGGCTCTGTCACCACACTCTCCACTGGCCAGCTGATGAGAGCACACAACATCCATTGTAAAAGAAAATTAAAACAAACTGGAGGTTGCACACAAACGCGGGCAGTCACACTTATTTGAAAAGGCACAACGAAGGGGCGCACTCACACGAATCACACACAAGAGTAATGATATGAAACGCGCCAACCTTGCTTTGAAGAGATCAAGCTAAGTGACAAGCTAGCTCGTTCATTTTCATTGTCCTATTTGTTTGTGTCTTGCCTGAAGAAGACCTAAGAGGTTGAAATGCGTTGTGTTTTTTCTTGTAAGTCGTTTGTCCACGTTTCTCTTGGCGGTTCGCTAACATTTATTTAAGATTTGTTAAGATTTCCGCCTGCAGTCAGTCGTCTCACTTTGCAACTAGATATCCACTGGTTATATATGTGTAGCACAAAAAAAAGCATGAAACACCAGAGAAAAAACATCAACACAGGAACCACGCATTTCTCGCAGTCTGCTAGTGGGTGACTTTCACCTAGGCCAGATGGATGTGGACCTCTTGTTGAATGACGTATAAAAAACAAACAAACAAACAAACAAAGAGACAAACAAAAGGAAATGCTAAAACACCCTCGCGCCAAAAGAAATGAGGAGCGAATAGAAAGAAGGAAAAAATAAGAAAAGAAAAAAAGTAACATTTCTGGGTGAAAAAACTTCGAATTGTATTCTGGTTTGTTAGATTGAAAGGAGTCTGATGTGTTGTTGCGTGCGGGGAACATGGTTGTCTCTTTGTGCATGTGAGTTTGTGCATGGGGACCGTCGGGTGACAGTGTGTGTGTGTGTGTGTGGGTGTGTGTGTGTGTGTGGTGTGGCGCGCGCGCGCGCGAGCGCACACGTCATGATTTAAATTAATGTTTAGGATTGCGTCATTTTATTTTTTTACCTGCGTCAAAATTCGTTGAGGTGTTCTACTAACGTCATCACGGTCAACTTGTAAAACATTTCTGTTCTCAGACAAACAAATCGAGGTGAACTAAATGATTTTAAAGCTATTGGCTACCCATTGTCGAAAAGCAGCGTGGACACTTGTAGGGTGGCGACCTAATTGGCCGGCTTGCCCGATCAGGTAGGCTGTAGTTCCTACTGTTCCTGTGTGGTGGTTTAGGTTATTGATTTGTTTGCCTAGGTCGGGAAACCACGCATGTCCCACATCGACAGATTCGTCCCGAATCCAGCTATTAAATGCTATGATTATAAATCAGCCATGTTTGTTCAGATGAATCCCGAATTGCTGCCCCGCGGGCATTAGAACACAATTATGAGCCCCGGATTGCA
>JADBJO010001413.1:47500-52500 GCA_016801955.1 Conus betulinus | reverse complement strand
TCTCTCTGTCTTTTTTCCCTCTTCCTTCTTTTCTTCTTCCTTTCTTTCTCTCATCCATTCCGTTTTTGTTCTTTTGCTTTTCTATTTTCTGTGTTCCATTCTCTCTCTTTCTCGTTCTTTCTTTGTTTCCCTTTTTCTGTCTGACCTTTTTGTGTTCTTTTTCTCTTTGTTTCCTTTTTTGTTTCCTTTGTTTCTTTCCTTCTTTCTTTCTTTGTTTCCTTACTTCCTTCTTTCTCTCTCTCTCTCTCTCTTTTTTTTTTAATTTTGTTTGTTTCTTTTCATTCTTCTTTTTTTTTTTCTTGCTGTTTTTAACGGTGATTCCTGGTGTTCGTTTCCCCAGGGAATGTTCAAAACTTCATAGCCAACTGAAAGGTGATTTTAGCTCATGCTATGATGCCTCTCGTAAACAGAGTAACGATGGAAATGAAAAGCAAATTCAGGTCATACACCACACATTAGGATTTTGCACTAAATCACTGTATAATCCATGTCAGCATTTTGAGGCCTGTCATAAGTTTTAGCCAACATATGATTTTAAACTGATAATTGATCAAAAGAATACCCCCCATCCAACACCACTACCAATTATTTCACTTTTTTTTTGCTTTTGTTATTATTATTATCCTCTTCTTTCTTTCTTTCTTTCTTTCTTTTTTTTTTTTTTTTTTTTTTTTTTTTTGGGGGGGGGGGGGGTTTCCACCGATGGCATCACATACAATCTTTCAATACATTGACGTCACATTTCAGGTCTTTGCACTCACCCGTGACCTATCTTTGCTCCAAGCGGAAGCCCCCAAATAGTCCCATTCATTGGATTTTAATTTGTCTGCTTGGAACCACCTGGCTTGTACCTTGGTAGCCATATGAAAGAAAATGAGGGTTATCAACTTCCAGACAGTAAAAAAAAAAAAAAATCGAAACAATGTAATTGCGCAAGTCTACAAATACATGACTCCTTAATCAAGGCCTTGGCACATAAAGTTTTGGTGTCCAGCCTGCAGAAAAAAAAAATATCGCGGTTACAGTATAGGCCAAAACGCTGTATATTCTCAATCACACTAAAAGCTGCACCTGGCTTTTCTCAGAAGATAAACCAGTACCAAAACATATTCATCGCACAGTCCAGGCCATACCATGCCTGACTCTATGGCAGATCTCATGTCCGTTTTTTATTTATTTATTTATTTATTTTATTTTATTTTATTTTATTTTTTTGCAAGCCGATTGACCTGACTCTACATTTTCCTTCTGCAAGATTTTCCACTCCAAAATCTGTGCGCTCTACCAATGACCTACAAACACAAGGAGTCCACTACCCTTGCATCACTCGCTAGTTGTGCTGACATATGACAATGAACTAATTGACTGACCCCAATTTCCGGGATAGAGTCATCTTTTCCACAATCAAAAATTTCCTTTTGCAGAACCAGAGCGATTTCCATCTGTTCAAATTTTGTTGTTACTACTTGACCTTTGCTGTGACCCCAAACTCTGACCTGTAAGTGGCTGATCATTCCGAGCAATATATCCCTGATGCGATGGGCAGGGAAGCATGTAGGGGTGGTCACCAACACACGCATCACACACGCCACGCCCGCCGCCGCCTTCGCTCACTCGGCGGAACGGAGATGGGAGAGTGACGCGGAGATGAAGGAGGAGGAGGAGGAGGGGGAGGGGAAGGTTTGGGCCTGCAAAGACGTTGCCCGGCAGTTGGTGGAGGATAACCCTGACATCAGAGTGAGTCTCTGTCTGTCTGTCTGTCTGTCTGTCTTTTCTCTCTCTCCTCCCTCCGTTCCTCTATGTCTCTGTTTCTGTCTGGCTGGCTGGCTGGCTGTCTCTCTCTCTTCTCTCTCCCTCCCTTCCTCTCTGTCTCTGTTTCTGTCTGTCTGCCTGTCTGTTTCTCTCTCTCTCTCTCTCTCTCTCTCTCTCTCTCTCTCTCTCTGCTACTGCTACTACTGCTGCTGCTGTTGCTGCTGACGCTGCTGTTACTCTTGCTGCTGCTGTTGCTGCTGACGCTGCTGTTACTCTTGCTGCTGCTGTTGCAACTACTATTCAGAACTCGGCTTCCTAGCTATGCGAGTAAAACGTGAATCAGATGCCGAGCACCAAAACAAACGAACAAAACAAACAAAGAAACAAACAAAGCAAAACAGAACCAACAAACAAAATATAGTCTACCTGTATATCCCACTAACATAGAATCTTCAAAACTTCCGAGTATCCCTTCTTTTTTAACGCGAGACAAAACACACACTATTCGTGTTCTCGTTTGCTCCTTCTTGTCCAAGAGTTAATTCCAACTTTTCCGACCTACTTTTGTTCAAGTTTAAAAACCTTTATCCGCCAGTTTCTGAATACGGTTCTCCAGGAAACTGGCTGAGAAATCTTGTTAACTTCATCCTATCGCGGCTTCTCTTCTATATGAACATCTGTATAATCCTACAACTTGCCATTTGAATATTTTGAACAGTTCTCTCTTGCGTGGTTCAGTCTCGAAGTATATCAAAACTGCAATTGTTAAACATCATTTGAAAAAATGTCTTCGTCATATCCGACCGAACTCATCTGGTGAAGAGAACTACATCTCACGAAGATATTACGCTGGGTGTCTCACGAAGATATTACGCTGGGTGAAAATCGAGCATATGGTGCATATTTTTACTGTCTGTGCGCTATTACGTTATCGCACGTGGAGCGCCTATCTCCCTGACTTCTTCAAAATAAACATTCCAGTCTTTCCCCTCCTCCGTTCATCCTCCGATGACCGAACATCTTGCATTCCCTCCTTTCACCGAAAGCAGCATGGTTCTGTAACATTCTTCGTGCTCTCGTTTTCGGCGTTGACACAGTGAACTCGCTACCTTTCTGACTATGCCACGCCCTTCCTAAGTCAGTTAATTTTAACGTTGGCATTTGAAACGTATTTCTTTAAACAACATTTGCAGAATGCCACCTGGGATGTTGCTAAAGTGTTACTGCTGTTGTTGTTGTTGCTTTGGTTGCTTGTATTGTTGTTGTTATTGTGGTGATTATAATGATGTTGTTGTTGCTGCTGCTGATGTTGTTGTACAGGTGATACTTGTAGGAGGCAGAAGCAGACACTTCCTACCCTATTCAGTGCCTCTTGTTGCTGTTGCTGTTGTTGTTGTTGTTGATGTTGCGTTTGTTGATGTTGGTTTTGGTTGTGATAATATTGTGCTGGTGATACTCGAAGGAAGCAGTACAAATTACATGCCCTATACAATGTTTGGTGTTGTTGTTGCTGCTGCTGCTGCTGTTATTATTCCTATTGTTGTTGTTGTTTTGTTGGTGACACTGGGATGAGGGGGGGAAAGATTCTGATACACGCAATGCCTTTTGCTGTCATTGTTATCGTTGTTGTTGTTGTTGTTGTTAATGTTGTACAGATGATACTGCAAGAATACAGCAGAAACTTCTTGCCATATGCTATGCCTGTTGTTGTTGCTGTTGTTCTTGTTCTTAATGTTGGTGTTGTTGTTGTTGTTGCTGTTCGTGATGTTGTTGTTGTTGATGTTGATGTTCTAGTAGCTGTTGCTGTAGGTGGTGCCATAGTTGTTGTGTCTTTGTTGTTGATGTTGTTACGGTTGTTGTGTGTGCTTTGTGGTTGTTGTTTGTTGTTGCTGTTGATATTGTATTGTGTTGTTGTTTTTTTCTTGTCGTTGTTGTTGTTGTTGCTGTTGATGGTGCTGCTGCTGTAGTTGATGTTGTTGTTGATGATGATGTTCTTGTTGTTGTTGTGCAGGTGATACTGGGAGGCGGCAGGAGAAGCTTCCTGCCTCACACCCTGCCAGACCTGGAGAGTGGAGAGCTGGGCGTCAATAAACGACTGGACGGCAGAAACCTGGTTCAGGTCTGAGACTGCACACACACACACACACACACACACACACACACACACACACACACACACACACACACACACACACACACACACACAGAGCACACGCACACGCACACACATATACACATGAAAACATTGGTTGATTGATTAATATTGTTGTGTGTGTGTGTGTGTGTGTGTGTGTGTGTGTGTGTGTGTGTGTGTGTGCGCGCGCGCGCGCGCGTGTGTGTGTGTGTGTGTGTGTGCGCGTGCATCTGCGTGCGTGGGCGTGTCTGTGTCTATGTGTATGGTTGCATGTTGCAGGCATGCGATCATGCATTCAAGCGTAACACACACACACACACACACACACACACACACACACACACACACACACACACACACACAGAGAGAGAGAGAGAGAGAGAGAGAGAGAGAGAGAGAGAGAGAGAGAGAGAGAGAGAGAGAGAGAGAGAGACTATGTATTCGCTGTTCCTAACTGGCGTGCTGCCCTAGCTCATTCAGCACGGTTGCTGCTATCAGAGCCTGTTGACGGGGAATCAGCTGCAGCAGGAGATTAGAAAGGTGACGGGAGAGGAGGGGGTGGGAGGCGATAGTAAGTAACGTTGGAGGAGGGGGGGGGGGGGTGATGATAATGATGTCACAGGTGAATAGGGAAGGCTTACACTTAGGGAAAATTGTGAGGGGTGGCGAGTCCTGGGGCAGGAAGCACGCCAGAACTGTGGAGTTATGGCGAAACTGATGTCTCTTTATCTGCTTTGGAGGTAAATGTTGGGACTGGCGGAACGATAACAAGAACGCATACAGATGGATCTGGGCTGGGGTAGGGACGGCGCGTTAAAGACGAGATAGTACAATGTTGATGTTTGTGGCTACACGCCATTATTGGGGGAAAATGCAGCTAACAACTCCATACAAACATCTTACCTATAGTATAGTCTTGAAATAGGAACGAAATCTTAATTCCATATAAATATCTTACCTATAGTATAGTCTTAAAATAGGAACAAAATCTTAACTCCATATAAGCATCTTACGCATAGTCTAGTCTTGAAATAAGAACAAAATCAAAATGTATACATCTTACGCATAGTCTAGTCTTGAAATAAGAACAACATCAAAATGTACACGAGCTCTC
>JADBJO010001413.1:35000-42500 GCA_016801955.1 Conus betulinus | reverse complement strand
ATACATCTTCAGTCATCATTCAGTCATTCACGATTCGGAAGATGAGGCAATACCATATCAAATCATCTGCTCTACATTCAGTTTTCCAGGAAGATGTCAGCCAAATGTCTCAATACCCATATCAAATCATCTGCCTCTACATTCAGTTTTTTCCAGGAACGTCTGCCCAGTCAGCCAAATGTCTCTGTCCCCCCCCCCGCCAGATCCAGATTCTTTTGGCCACTGTATTACACCCCCCCCCCCCCCCCCCCCCCCCCCCCCCCCCCCCCCCACCCCCACCCCCCCCCCCCCCCCACCCACCATGTTCTTCAAATAAGTCACTGCATATGAATTGTAAGTTAAATATTTTTACATGTTGGTCACAGACTTTGTCCTTAAAACTCTTTAAGGCATATTCTACAGCCAGAAATTCTAACACATCTATGCGAAATTGCTTTTCTGCCTCAGTCCATCTTCCATCTGTTCTGTGTGAACCACACACTGATCCCGGCCCCATCCACCTGAGGTTGAGGCATCTGTTTTCAGTTCCACAGTGGACTCTTTCCCATTTAGTTCAAATGTTGCTGCTTGCACATTGTCAGTCCAACAACCCAATTCCTTTTGGCCTTCTTCTGAAAGTGACATGACAGCCTCAGAACATTCATTGTTTTATTTGAGTGCCACATTTTTCATACTCCAAACATCTTCAATACAATGGCCACAACTGTACTGCCGGAAAGGCTGCTACCAGCTGACTATGACATGGGCTAGTTCCCTAATTGTGAATCTGTTTTTTCTTCTTAAACCCTTACAAGCTGGTTTTATCTTTCTGTTCTTTCTTCTGGCAAAGTGACCTTCATGTCCATCGAATCGAGATAAACCCCAAAATCTTTAATTTTTGTGTAGGTACTAGAACAGACTTGTCAAAATGAACAGTAAATCCTAAAGATGTGAACACATTTAATGCCCGCTCAATGTTTACTTGGCATTCTTCTTTGCTAGCTCCTTGTAAATAGCTATCATCAATAATGATATTGACAGAAAGCCTTGAGATCTAAGAACGGCAAAAATAGGTTTTAACAATTTTGTGAAAACTTCGGACAACATGAAAGTCCATTTGGTAGCCAGGTGTAGGAATACAGCTTTCCGAACCATTCAAATTTTTTGAAAGCTGATCCAACTGGTATCGAGTAATATGCGTGTCTAATATCAACTGATGCCATGTAGCAACCTCTATGCATCATGCTAGTAGCAGACTGTAAATTGTCCATCACAAAATGTCCATAGGAAACACATTCATTAAATCTTTTCCAATTCAAAATCAGCCTATGTACCGTCTGCTTTTGGAACAGGAAAAATTGGTGACACAATTTCATCTGATTCATGACAAGATTTTTCCATGACTCCCATGGATAACAATTGTTCAGTTTGTTTGTCTTCCTCATTCCATAGATTATCATGTAATTGATTTCTTGTATTTGGATGAACTTGTAATGGGGGTAAATCTTGAAATGGCATTTCACCTCTTTGTTACAACGATAAAATGAAAGAATCACAAGTGAGCTCTTTCCATTGGGAAATATATTCCTTTAATCTGCCTGCCTTAAAAGATCTTTCACAACAGTCCTGATTGTTACCTTTTCTGGTTTTGACTGCATGATGTTCAAGCCTGGGACTTTTATTGGATGACGTGGATACACCCCCCGTGTCGGTCTGCTGTAGGATTGGCCTTCATGCCTCTCGCTCGGTATCAACTGAGACCCCTTCCATGTCCTCTCTCTCTTTCCATTCCCACTTTTTTTTGAGCGCATGTGGGAGTAGAATTTTTTGTTTTTTGTGTACGACTCAAATCCGCCCCAGTTTTGGTAGCAGAATCAGTGGCTGCCAGCGATGCCTTCAGATCATTGCCAAAACAACTGATCTGTGATTTCAATGTCACGTGATGCTACTTTATTTTTATATATATATATATATATATATATATATATATATATATATATATATATATATATATCAAGAATAGTACTAAAACGCCTGATAAAATTTTTTAAAGTGCTCAACCCCTTGGGGAGCAACATCTGTTAAAATAGTATGGTAAAAGGAAGTTTTAAAAATCATCAACAGATCTGTTTCGAGCGCTGGCTCTCCTCAGGATGGTGTTGGGTCGCCCACCGCCGGTGTTATATGGCCTAATGTCACTGTTTGCACGTGCGGATTGGCTGCACGTGTTGTTCGGTTTTTTCAGGTTGTTTACAGTTCAGGGTGCGTTTGCTGACAACGATTTCCATTTGTGCCTGCAGTTGTTTACTATTTCTACTTTAGTATTTAGAGTTGCTAGGTATGGTTTGCATAGTATTAACCATTTTTCTGTTGAACATAGGTTGCATCTTTTTGAAATGTTATTGTATGGTGATGCCCTTTTTATGATTTTCCAGGATATGTTATAGTTTATTTTTTTTGTCTTTAAGTCTCCAAATATATTTGCTCAGTTCTGTTTGGTTTTTGTATTTTACTTTGTTGAATGACTGTTTATGGTTTGCATATCTGGTTTTGAAGTGATTTTCAGTGATCCCTATGTATGTTTCTTTTTCATTTTCTGATGTCACAGTGGCTTGGTATACAATGTTGTAATAGAGGCATTTGTTGCTCAAGCCATAAAAAAATGTTGTTATAGAGGCATTTATGTTATAGAGGCATTTGTTGCTCAAGCCATAAAAAACATAAAATCAAACATGGAATACAACCTCTGGAAGAACACATATGAAGTTATCCAATGGTTCAAAAATCTTAACAAACAGAAGAACACAGTATTCATCACATTTGGTCGGACTGTTCATGCTATCCAACATCCAAAAACAACTCGGAAAGCAAGTCGGACTATACAGAGACGACGGCCTCGCCGCGCTAAACAACAATCCAAGAACCATTGAAAACAAGAAAAAAGAACTATGCAAAATTTTCCAAAACCATAACTTAAAAATCACCATCGAAGCAAACAAAAAAAGGGTAGTGAACTACTTAGACATAACACTTGACCTCAACAACTACATATATAAACCATACAAGAAACCTAATGACACTCCCATTTATGTAAACATCAATAGCAACCACCCACCATCTATACTAAAAACCATACCCAATGGCATAAACAAGAGATTATCTAACCTGTCACATAATGAAGAGTATTCAACAACGCAGCAGCAGAATACCAAGAGGCATTGCAAAAAAGTGGTTACAGCTACAAACTACAATACAACCCAGATAACAACATGAACAAAAAAAAAAAAAGCAGGAAAAGGAAAATCACATGGTACAACCCTCCATATGATGGACGAGTAAAAACAAACGTAGGGAAAGAATTTTTTTAAAATTCTGACAGCATCCTTCCCAAAAGAACACACAAATTGTCCAAAATATTCAACAAGAACACATCAAAAACTATCATATTCATGCATGCCTAACCTTAAAAAAATATAATGATTCATCCAACAAAATGAAAAGCAACACAGCAAAGAAGGGTGAAGAAAGGAAATCCTGCAATTGTACTACAAAAGAACAGTGTCCCTTAAGCAACAAATGCCTCTATAACAACATTGTATACCAAGCCACTGTGACATCAGAAAATGAAAAAGAAACATACATACATAGGATCACTGAAAATCACTTCAAAACCAGATATGCAAACCATAAACAGTCATTCAACAAAGTAAAATACAAAAACCAAACAGAACTGAGCAAATATATTTGGAGACTTAAAGACAAAAAATAAACTATAACATATCCTGGAAAATCATAAAAAGGGCATCACCATACAATAACATTTCAAAAAGATGCAACCTATGTTCAACAGAAAAATGGTTAATACTATGCAAACCATACTAGCAACCCTAAATACTAAAGTAGAAATAGTAAACAACTGCAGGCACAAATGGAAATCGTTGTCAGCAAACGCACCCTGAACTGTAAACAACCTGAAAAACGAACAACACGTGCAGCCAATCCGCACGTGCAAACAGTGACATTAGGCCATATAACACCGTTTTTTTTTTTGCTTCTCTGTCAACGGACAGCTCATGTGAGTTTTTAAATCTGTGCCATTGCGTCAGGGACATTTTCTAATATCTCTTTGTTGCCACCAGATGATTTGTAATTCAAACCGTTTGCTACCTTTGTAAGGGCATAAGCTGCACTGACCAGAATTTTTTGTTCATTTTGGATTCTCAGATCCTTCGTCTTGTAAGTACTCTCCATCATAGCCCAGATTTCTGAATTTACTCTGGGAACATGTACATTGCAGTTTTCTGGTCTTTTATGACTTTCCATTTTTTCCTTCAGGTTTTTTTTTCAGGTAATTTTTCTCTTTTTCATTTTATCAACAATACCTGTCAACTTGCTATTGATTTCCGGCCCAGCATCACTATCCGATTCGTTACTCCTGTTCAATGGAAAGGAGCGCATCAGAATCATCATCTGTTTTTTTGTTTTTGTTTTGTTTGTTTGTTTGTTTGTTTGTTTTCGCCTTAATGAGACTTTGCAAGTCTTCATCATAGCTACCATCCACGTCAGGATGTTGCCTTTTCTTGCTGTGTGTTTGGAGGAATCCTGTCTTTGGTATGATGTGTCGTCGTCGGATGTGTCACCCTGACTTTCAGTATCTTCACTGGCATCAGTCTTGAGTCCTCTCCCTTCCATGTGCAAGTGTCTTGCTAAAGGATGCCAAAATGCGTAAATGTTGGGCCTTCATTTCCTCCCATTCAGATATGGGGATGGATACAGTCTCGTGTCGAGACTGTTTGTGGCCTGATGAACTCTCGTGTCGAGAGAATGATTCTTTTTTCATTTTCGTTCATTTCGAGTTCGTCGTTATGGAGCAATGTATCTTCCTCCATTTTTCTTCAATCAAGGCCAGCACCCGGCTTTGTATTATCCTTAAGTATGTGTTTCGGCACTGCAGATCTAAAAAAAAAATACTAGTGTCAATGTATATACCAATGATAAACAGTAACAAAAAAAAATACTATGTTTAAGCTGGACTGACCAACATGTGTCCTCAGATGATTACGATTCTCTAAAACGTTTTGAGTGGAACCATGGAAAAAACGTTGGCATGGCGGCCGGAAGCATACATGATATGGCGGATCTGGTCATGTGCATCTCATATGTCACATAGTTCGGTAAAACTACGAGAAATGGAATAGAATCTTTATTATCACACCCTTGCTAGTATGACACCACTATGATTTTTGATACGCCATACTTGTTTCGTTTCATCACCATTGCTGACATTCAATCATAATCCCTAACCTGTCTTCTACTTCTTGTTGTTATTATGTCATCATTGTCATGATTATTTCTCAGTAATGTTCGTTATTGCACACACACACACACACACACACACACACACGCGCGCGCGCGCGCGCGCGCGCGCGCACACTCATCCTTTTTCTTTCTTTCTTTCTTTGTCTTCGCATAATTTAGCTTAGCAAGAGCGGATTGGAAAAACAGGCTCTGCCTGAAATTAAACCCTTGATCGAATAAAGGTTTTCCGAGTTCTGAGGTCTCTCTGTCTCTTAGTCCCTGTCTGTTTCTCTCTCTCTCTCTCTCTCTCTCTCTCTCTCTCTCTCTCTCTCTCTCTCAAACATTACTCCCTTGTTGTGTGGTGTGTATGATAGGAGGCAGAATAGACCACGCCCCCATAGCAATCGAGCCAAACTGGCACTGGTGGAGATGCTGGCTTTTGATAGTGCCATACGTGCAGCAGCGGAAATGACGTCATCGGAAGACACCTTAATCATTGTGACGTCTGACCACTCCCACGTCTTCGTCATCTCGGGGTATCCTTCCCGGGGAAATTCCATCACAGGTGCCCCTTCCTCTCTCTCTCTCTCTCTCTCTCTCTCTCTCTCTCTCTGTTTTTTTTTTTTTTTTTTTTTTTTTTTTTGCCCTTCGATCCTCGGGTAGACTCTCGAGATTCGCCAACGGTGAAATTTCTGCGTAGGCGACCGTACTCGCGGTCTTCGGTGATGATGACATAACACACATCATAAGGTTGCAAGTGTGTTATTTTCATCCCATATACAGACGATGGCCAACTCTTTTCCATTAGGTGGAACGGCATTTGGAAGTTGGAATGGCATTTGCAAGGTGGAATAGCATTTGAAAATTGGAATAACATTAGGGAGGTGGAATGACATTTGAAAGGAGGAATAGCATTTGAAAGATGGAATGGCATTGGGAAGGTGGAATGGTATTTGAAAGGGGAATAGCATTTGAAAGATGGAATGGCATTGGCAATGTTGAATGTCATTGAACGGGTGGAAAGGCATTGGACAGGTGGAATGGCATTGGAAAGATGGAAAGGCATTTGGAAGTTGGTGTGCCATTGGTAAGGTTGATTGGCACTGGAAGGGTGGAAAGGCATTGGAAAGATGAAATGGTATTGGAAAGGTGGAATAGTGTTTTAAGGGTGGAATGGCATTTCAAAGGTGGTGATGCGTTTGAGTGCTGTGTGTGTGTGTGTGTGGTGTGTGCGTGCGTGCGTGCGTGCGTGCGTGCGTGCGTGGGAGCGTACGTGCGTGCGTGCGTACATGCGTGCGTGCGTGTGTCCGTGAATGCGCGCGCGCGCGTGTGTGTGTGTGCTTGCTGGAGCGCGCTTGCTTGCTTGCTTGTGTGCCTGAGTGTGTACACAATCAGTGTCAGTTCGGTTGTGATGATGAGCAGGGGAAGAGGACAACAGTCTGGCTCAGGATGGTCTGCCCTACACCACCCTGCTGTACGGCAACGGACCGGGCTACAGCCACGCTAACGGCTCCAGGGAGGACATCACTTATGTGGATGTGGGTCAGTACACACACACACACACACACACACATGCACGCACACGCACGCAGACAAGCACGTACGCACGCAAACACATGCGCACGCAAACATCCATGGTCGCGTTGACACACGCACGCACGCACACATGTATGTATGATGTGTGTGGGTATGTATGCATGCATGTATGTGTGCATGTATGTATGTATGTGTATGTGTGAATGTATGTATGTACGTACGTACGCACGCACGTATGCACGTACGTACGCATGCATGCATTCTTAAATGTACGCACGCACGCACACATGTATGTATGTACGTTCGTATGCATGCATGCATTCCTGAATGTACGCACGCACGCATGTACACAAGTATATGTACGTACATACGTAAGCGTGTATGCATGCATGTATGCACGTGAGTACAACGCACAGGAAACAACTGGACTTCTACAGATGTGACTGAGAACCTTCACGTTAAGCTGCAAGGGGAAGATACACCGATGTACGGAAAAGATGAGCCATACCAGTATCTTGGATTTCAAACAAATCTGACACGAACTTCTGAGAAAGAGCAACTGGCGCAGGCGAACGAGGTATTTGAAAGAATGCTTGAAAATATTTCGCTTTCACCTTTACCGCTGTGCAAGAAAATTGATGCTGTAAATGTCATGGCTTCTTCAAAATGAGCTTTTATTACAGCAAT
>JADBJO010001413.1:0-20000 GCA_016801955.1 Conus betulinus | reverse complement strand
GAAGAGCTCTAAAAACAGTGGAAGGCATTCCATCATGTAAGTTTTCATCAGTACTCAGCTCGTCCAGATGAACATATAGTAATGAAAGTAATGCAAGATCAAGCGGGTTTTCTCCCTCATAAGTAGTTTTGTTTGGTTCAACTCTAAATCTATGATTGTCAGTTGCAAAGCCTAACATTTTAGCTAGCTCTACATCAAAAAAAGTAATGCACTATTCTTCTTCAGGTTTAAATGTTAACATTGTTTTTAGATTTGCATTGTTAAGTTTGAGAGTAATATCGAAGTTACTCATTGCTTCTTTTAGTGAGCAAAACCCGTAATAACCATCAGGTATATTTAACTGGCTAACTTTGTTCCTCCATTGTCTACTTTTAGAATCTTATTATTCTTCTTGGATTCACTTATATTAAACCATACGACTTTATAAAAAAAAAAAAAAATTTCATGGAGTGCAACCCTTCGGGTCCGCATTCGTTATCAATAGCATACTTTAAAATGAAGGACTGTCTGAGTTGTTATTGTTATAAACATTTTAAAACAATATAAAAATGAATTCATTTAAAATATACTGATGCAAAATATTCTGTTGGGCCGCACTACAATCTTAAAAATATACCAAACTGATACTCTTGGCATTTCTGTGACTCAGTCTGACGCCTTTCAAGTAAAGGTTAGTACTCCATTGAACAGATATCTTATCCCTCCTATTAAAACGACAACATCCCGAAAGTATGGTTCAGTCATCCGATGCAGTTTTATCAGAGAACCAGTTAAACTTTGCTGTGTTTCGTGCATCAACTGGGTGTGGAGTGTCGTATGCCGATCATTTAAATCATCCTGATCCTTTGGTGAGGTCAGTGTATAGATTTCATTTCTATTACACCTTCAGACGTATTTTAAACTGAACTGCAAGCGCCGTTTACAAATGACAAACCGTTTAATCCATTCAGCAACAGAATAGATATGAAGGCTTTTGAAAGGATCTGTAACGAATTCAATATTAATGTTAAGACATACTTTAGACAAAAGCTGGATCTTAATCATGGTTTAGGCACCCTTTATTATTGGGGCGCGCACAGAAAGTATAACTATGACTGGAATCCTCCTTACACATCATTCTCTTCAGGCACAACTGTTCACCTCGGGTCTATAGAGCAAAAGCATAAAACAGCGTGGACAACATTTATTTTGGACACATCTAGGGGTCTAACCAGAGCAGGAATAGAACGAATAAACGACTCTATTCGTACTTATGTTTGGTGTTTGTTAGGTTCGCAAGCACAAACGAGATCGAACATAATTGATCATTCTACTGACTTTGACGCACAAAAAACAGTACTTGGCAAATTTAGAGGACGCCATTAATTCTGCAGTTGATTTGCCTTCAAGTATTAAAAGGTACCAAAATGTTTACAATACGCAAGATCGAAAGTAGGACTTTGCTGTTGGCACTGGTCTATACATGCTGCCTTCTGACTCAGACTTCAAATAGGAACAAAAATAAACTACAATAATGAAATTTTTGTGGCAGGTGATGAACAAAAGATCGGGAAAAATGACACATAAATTCTGAGCTAGTAATATTACAAACAATAAATAAACAAGTTGACCATCCAAAAGCCCAAAGCCCCTGTCCCCAAAGCCGTAGAAAATTCAGCAAAGCTCGAAAAATATATATGACCATGAATATGAAAAGACAGCACTTGTTATTGAATTAACTGGCCTAGGATTACTTGTTCTTTGTCTTACTAAAAAGTAACCCGACTATTAGGACAACTAATGTCCATAAGTGCTCGGCCCTAAAGCCAACTACTTTGCTTGCAGTAGACAAAAGCCAGCTAACGACACTCCCTAATATGCCTGGTAAAGAGTCTATGGCCTTACCAGCTAATTTTTTTTTTATAACCTGCAAGATGATCAAGTGTTTTTTTTTACCCATGATTTGTCAGGTGGTGATGGAGGTGGATGAAACTGACCCTTGTCCACCACCACCTGTAATAGCCAACATAGTGTACTTACTGCAAATCCTAAGGCTGTTATAACGCTTGCTAATGTGACTCCTTGCTCTCTAAACAGTGTCGTATTCGTTCTGCTAAACGTCGTGTCATACAAAAGTCTTTGGATAGTTTGTCTTATTCTGTTCACTTGTGTTCGTAATTGTTCTCGGTTAGTAGTAAACACTTCTAGTCTTGATTATCTCTCTAGTTCAAGATCATTGTAGCCTTTGTGTTATTCTTCTTTAATATTCATGTCCTAAGTTCGAGTCGTCAGCCTCAACGAGCTTTTTCTTTTTCTCTTTTTATATGCTCATCAAGTTCACCCAGTTTTGCTAATTGTTTGTTAATTCACCCTAATGCTTCTCAAAGCATGATCAAGGGCCTTCTATTTCTCTTATGGGCAGCGGCGGATCGTGTATAGTTTTTAATGCTGTTTCTTCTGAAAACTGGTTTCTGCTTCTATTATTTCGTCTGTTGTTTGACTTAAGTCTTTAAGTTCTATGTTTCGCATTTGGTTATCTGTTGGGAGTTCTTGTAGTGTGTTTGAAGTTTAGCAACTGCCTCCCTATCTAATTTTGGTGGCTTAGCAATGCCAAGACGACTTGATCGCTCACACTGAGCCTTTGTCTAATTGTAATCTTTGCTAAAAAACTTTGATGGGTCTGGTTTAGTTGTAAGCTGAACAAGTTGTCCTTGGTCGCTTCTCACAAACAGGTGGTTATTCTTTGTTTCAAAATCATTAGGGTCAATAAAATCAGGAGGTTCTTGGCCTAAACTTTCGAAATGATCTGACCTTACTTAATGTTAATTCTCGCCGCAGTGAGCGACCCGGAACCAAAGGAGTCATTTCACTCATGTCGTCTCCTTTAGGATCAAAAAACATCATAATCTTCATCTTCAATGCCTGCCATGTTTTTTAAAATAATTAACTTTTTATTTTGTTTTTATAAAAAAAATGTCACAAGCATATTGTTTCATTCGTGATCCACATAGAAGACTGAAAGAGCCCTTTGGCGTTGAAGGGAAATAAAACAGAACGTATTGTTTCAAATAATCCGTTCCGATAAATTCGTAGCTCAGATCAAATTAGGAGCAGCTTACTGTTAATATTCCAGACCTTCTAGGAGATTCAGATGAAGCTTATTATTAAAACTACCATGGCTCTGCACGACTTACTTTCAAATAGAACTTGAATCAACAACAGACCCAAACAGGACAGTGGTGAGAATCTGGGGCGGCAATGGTTTAAAAAAAATGTCCCGTAAAACTTGAGGGGCAAAGAAATATTTTCTTTACACAATGCAGACATATTTTAAATCTACTGTGACATATGGCTAACCGCAAATAAGAGGGCGGATCTTGCGTTTCAAGGATATCCCAACAACGGATGATATGCGCTAAAACACAGAGTAGGCGCTGAGATGCTAAAGACAGTAATAAAAAGGATCGCAGCTGTAAGTTTTGCGTATGGAAATCGCTTTTCCATACCCTTGGATTTTGAGTTGTTAAGTGCGCATGTACCATACTTTCAAGGAGCATTAAAAGACAGATTGTCATAAGAACGAACTTTTAATGAATACAGACGCGTTATTAAATCAGAAGACACCGAAAGCAAAAACCGCAGCATTCTGACATCTCGTTAGAGTCTGACATTGTTAGCAACCTAGCTTAGCAAGGCTGATCGAGCAACAATACCAGTCAAAATTAGCACTATATTACGGAAGAGAGTGATCATCATCATTCTAAATATACCAAAAAGCAGGGCAGACACTATATGGAATTTTAGTTTTAGCGCATCAGCAAGATCACTTAAAGGTATTTCGTTTATTGCTGTGTGAAGATGAAGAACCATACAAAAGACAAACTGAAAAGTTTATTAATCCTAAAACAAACGAAAGTACAATTCTTCCATTGAGGGTAGCCCTAACCAAATCTACGTTAGCGGGCTTAAACCTTATCAGCATTTTGATGAAATAAGAACATTGTTTGGATTTGGTGGGAGACATAGACATCCAACAATAGAACTTGTGTCTAAAGATCTACACCTTCATAATGTTAGACTTGATGATTATTTAACAACGAAATACGGTTTATGGATTGACCTAAGGTCGACAGAGGATAATCAGTTGCATGGAAGCGGAAGAACTGTTAAAGATGGAATAACCATTCATAATGATAAAGAAAAAGAGAGTGAAAAACCAGTTAATGTATATTTGTTTTTTAATATATGATGCACAGCTAAATTTTCAGGACTACAGATTAAGAGAGTATACAATACTAAATCATTTTTTATTTTAAAAATAGCATGTCCGTTCAGGTTTTATCCAAAAAGTGCCTACAGCAACAGCGTTGCCTAAAGAAGAGACAGTGGAAAGCCTAACATAAAAACCTTCAGATTAACAAACCATTACACAAATGCAACAAAAACTAGAGCAAGACCTTTCAAAGTACAACAAAACCAAACGAAGGTATTCTGCCGCCCTTTTAATGCTGTTACATATGTTAATACTGGCGCATCGACTTTTAGTGCTATATCAGCAGGAGCAAGTGTAGGTCTCTTAGCAACAGGTGTAGGCGCGCGCCTGCAGCTGTACCTCTAGGTGGTGTGTCTTTAACTCTTGGTCTATGTTCATTAGCTGTAGTGCTGCCAGCAAAAAAATAAAAGCTAAACTCCAAAAGCACACAGCTATGGTCAACTTAATAACAGCTAAACTTAGTTCGTTCAGACTGATAATAAATAAAGCGCTTGCAAGTGTAGGTTCTTAGCAACAGGTCATTCGCAGCTGTAAGTGTCTGATTAATGAGCCAAAAAAATAAAAGCTAAACTCCAAAAGCACACAGCTATGGTGAGTCAACTTATAACAGCTAAACTTAGTTCGTTCAGACTGAATAAATAAAGCGCTTGTTGATTCGCAAATCACAGATGAAGAATTTAGTCGTTTACAGGCTGACTTTGATGACTACAAAAGACAAAAGTTGGTCTTCAGAAAAAAGGCGCGGGCAACTTTTCTCACAAAAGACACAGACACCGATCAATAAGAAAAGAACTGTTTAAAAAAGTAAACGAGACATTAAACTCTGTTCTAAACAGCTCACGGTTAACAACGCAAAGGGTGTTTTATACTTTTAGTTTATGAGTCCAAGCACAAAAAGACCGTTGATATTGATGACTGACTAAATTTTTTTTTTTTATTAATAAATATTTTGAGTTTAGAAAAGAAGCTCAACATGGCTAAGATATATAAAAGTCCCTGACGCTTGGTTAGAGTGAATATTTAGAGGAAGAGCGTTTGTCAAAAGCTTTAAAATGAGATCGATTTAGAAGTTATTAATCCAACAAAGGTACAGGTAAGCGTTGCGCATGCTATTTCCCAAGTTCCAAGTAAACTAACATAGACCCACCAGTTTAAAGTAAGGTTAGCTGTTTTAATCGACTATACAACAATACATGACGAAAATCTAGAAGTCTGGGTCTCAACTAAACAGCAGACTATTCTTTCCTATAATGACTTAACACCTGGTTGGGCAGACCAACTGCTTACACAGGTTTGATGTAGCCTCTGAAGAAGCTAAAATGAGAGGCTCTGGGTGGTCAGAGAGGGTGAAGTCTTACAGATTAAATTAAAAACAGGCTAAGTATGCACCGATTGTAGGTAAGTCTTACATTCCACTACCTCCAGCATTAGTTGCAAAAAGAGCAGTTTTTAAACATAAAGAATTCAGACAACAAATGTTTTATGTGGTGTGTTCTTGCAAGGCTGCATCACGTTGCTAAAAACGCAGAGAGAGTGTCTAACTATCAACCTTACATCAATGAATTAAAACTTCAGTGGAATATCCTTTCCTGTTAGCATAGACAAAATTGATCAGTTTGAAGAACAGAACAAGCCAATAACTGTTAACGTATACACATGGTCTGAGGAAACCAACCTTCTGCCCATCAGAGTGTCCAAGAACTCGCCAACAATTGGTGATCCAATCAAAATCATGTGGACTTACTCCTGATGTCTTCGCCAACAGGGTTGCCTCACCATTACACATTAATATGCACAATGAGTAGACTACGTATCATACTACAAAAAAAAAAAAACCATAGCAATCAAGAATTCTGCAGAAAATGTTTAACAAGAATTCCATCTGTTCAAGCCGCAAGTGAACATATAAAAAAACTGTATTAGCCCGGTTGACTGTAATACAGAACTAATTACACCAAGAGAAGGCAGTAAGGTTTGTTTTAAGAAACTGGAAACGGCTGCAAACGAGTCCATATGTTGTTTATGCAGACTTTGAGTCGCTTATTGTTCCTTATGAGGGACCAGCACCAAAACATTTACCAAAAATCAGTCTTAGTGAGTAATCACCAGATTTGTTCATTTGCCTTCATTGTTGTCAGGTCGGATGGCGCCCATTCAAAGCCAGAATTATACAGAGGGCCTCATGCTGCAGAATACTACTTAAAACGCATGCAGCCAAGTGCGTAATGACTGTTCTAATAATCTGAATTTATCGGATATTAAGATGACCCCTGAAAGACCAACAACAGTATGACTCAGCCACTCACTGTTGGATTTGCGGTTTAGAGCTTACATCTAACACTAAAGACGCAACGAACCCAACAGTAAGAGACCATGATCACATTAGCGGAAAGTTCAGAGGTGCAGCACACAGTAAATGTAATCTTCAACTAAAGTTTGAGTCAAAAACTTGGAAGCTGCCTATATTCTTTCACAACTTGCGAGTGGTTACGACTCTCATCTTATATTGCAAGCAGTGACAAGCGACTTCAGG
The DNA here is from genome assembly GCA_016801955.1 of Conus betulinus. Taxonomy (NCBI): domain Eukaryota; kingdom Metazoa; phylum Mollusca; class Gastropoda; order Neogastropoda; family Conidae; genus Conus; species Conus betulinus. The sequence goes on along the minus strand of JADBJO010001413.1, from coordinate 13,215 downwards.
GCAAAATGCATGCACAGTCATCAGAAAAGTACATGTGTTTTACTTTAAATAACTTGTCTTTTTTATGACTCTATGCAACACCTGATGGGATCATTAGAGTCACTGGGCTATGTCATTAAAGTCCTGTCCAATAACAGAAGAATACTTTGACCCAACACTCGTTAGAAAGGGCGTTTACCCTTATGAGTACATGAACAGTTGGGAAAGGTTTGGCGAAGACTCACTTCCTCCTAAAGGTGCGTTCTTTTCTAGTCTTAGAGGAAAGGACATTCAGCGACTCCAACTATCAGCATGCTCAAGACGCATGGCAGAAACTAGAGTGTAAAACAATAGGCGACTATCATGATTCTTATTTAATGGCCGATGTTTGTTTTTTTGGCAGACATTTTGAAAATTACAGAAAGACCTGCATGAAAACATTATAGACTGGATCTACGCATTATATTTCTGCTCCAGGAGGATGAGTTGGGATGCTTTCTTAAAATATACCGGAGTACAGATTGACCCTATTGTCTGACTACCAATGCTGCAGATGATTGAAAACAGCGGATTACGTGGAGGAATTAGTATGGCGTCGCACCATTACTGTAAAGCAAACAACAAATATCTAGATGATTATGATCCTAATAAGAAGTCCAACTATCTTATGTATTTAGATGCAAAAACAATCTGTAGTTTTTGGGCTATGAGTCAATCACTTCCTTACGTAACTTAAATTAAAATGTACACAGGGGGTGACATTCAAGAAATTTGTAAAAACAACTGCATACTCTCTTAAAGCCGATTGTAAAAAAGAGGTCTTATTCTAGAAGTTGACTTAGAATATCCTCATGAACTCCATGACCTGCATAATGACTATCCATTAGCTGCAGAAAGCCTAAAGGTTTCAAAAAAGAACCATCTAAACTTGTGCCTAATCTTCGAGGTTAAAAAAAAAGTTATGTCTGTATACAGACTTCTCCAATTTATTTACGACATGGTTTAAAGCTAACAGCAGTTCATCGTATAATTGCTTTTGAGCAAGAACAGTTCATGAAGCCATACATAAATGAAGAACCACTGATCTCAGAACTAAATCCACAGATGCTTCAGAAAAAAAAGACTTTTTCAAGTGATGAACAACAGCTGTTTTGGAAAAACTATGGAAAATCCACACAAGCACAAAGATGTCAGATTGGTCACCAGAGAGAACGAAAGCAATTAAGTTGACTTCTAAACCAAATTATCAGGACTTTAGAAGATTTCATGATCAGCTTTTTGGCTTAATGATGAAGAAAAGGTAAGTCAAATTGGACAAACCTGTTTTTATTGGGTTTACTGTTTTAGAGCTGTCGAAGCTTTTTGATGTTAGAAATTTTCTTATGACTACTTTAAAACCCTTGTATCCAGAGTCCAGAGTACTTTACACAGATACAGTTTTATCCTTGATATTCGTACTGAAGGACGTCTACAAAGACATGGAATTGAGGTAACTAAAGGAGCGGGCGGATGGTACGACACATCCGATTACCTAAAAGACAGCCTTTGCATTCAAACTGTTAATAAGAAGGTTAGGAAAGATGAAGGAGATGAATTATCTGGAGGGGTGATAAAGAGTTTATTGGTTAAGGTAAAAAAAATGTACAGTCTTTCGTGTCAAAGTATTAATTAAAAAGCAAAGGGAATATCTTGCAGTGTTGTGCAGTCAAAACATATCACATGACAACTACAAATGAGAAGGCATTGTTCAATGAAAAGACTTTTCATCATGACAACGTAAAACTAAGATCTAATCTACATGAGATCAGCACAACAGTTGTAACAAAAAAGTGGCTTGACCAGAACAAACCACAAAGCGAGTATTTCGTTATAATCCAGAGTATTCATATGCAATTGGGCACTGGGAGAACCAGTATAATCATATATCTTTCAATGCGGGAGTTTATATTTTTTCCTCAAAACTTTTATCATAAGCTCAACTCTATCATCATCATCCAATTCAACTAAATTGTTATTCATAATTGCTAATATGTGCTCGAATTTTTTTTTATCATTTCAAAAGATATTCATTTTCCATAGCCGAAAAAGATCAAAATTTGGGGTTTTGAGTTGAAGCAATTGTCTGGCCTGTTCTAGCATGAGATCCAATCAATCTTCTGAAATATATTGTCTCAATAGCAAGACATTATAAATCAAAATAATTATCGTAATTAATTTTAAGTGGACTCTCTTCCTTTACCATTTCTTGCTTCCATTCTGAGCTTCCATTTTAAACTCAAATAATTTATGTAAATTAATTAAGCAACTGGAACTGTGTCTGGTGGGATTATCTGCAGTTCTTCTTCCTTCACAAAAGATCTTTGAGGGGGGCTGGTCGCTTTGGTTGTGTCCAGTTTCTCGCAAGATAATACACAGGGGGATTCATTTTTACAACTTTTTTTTATTTCATATGGATCAAACACTCCAAACTGGATTCTGTTGCCCTAATGCGAGTGTCCCCTTTCTGCTTCTCCCGGTTCAAATAAAGATACCTTACTTTTAAACCAAATGGGTAATAGTTTACTGCATGTAATTGGATGAAGACTCTTCAGCAACATTTATTGGTTTTCGTCTGATTGCTTGTGCTGGTTTTCAAAGCCCATTTAAATTTCTTCATTATTCATTGCACGCAAAACTGTTGGCAGTCTTTCTAACCCATTCTGTGTTGCGAGATTATCAATACAGCTCTCTGTAGTAACTGGTACGAGAGACAAAGCCTTTCAGATAACTGTTGTTAAAAGGTTTTCAACCAAAAGCCTGTGATCTGTTTGAACTTCTGGAGTGACTCTTTTAATGGTGACTCTATGTTTTTAACAAATAATTCGATTCACTTGTCCTTTAAAATTCTTTTCCACCATCAACTGGAATCATGCGAGAGATAAGTTAAGGGGCCTCGTTGATAATTAACTGTGTATGGGCAACAGCAACAGCAGAAGCACTCTTTTGTGTTAATGGTTCAGCATCTTTGTATCTTGAAGCTATATCAATGGACTGTAAGTGAATACTTAAACCTGTTGTTCGTCTTAATCGTATCATGGGGTAAATATAGAGAGGTCCAATTGATGGGTGTTCGTTTGGGCGTCATTATATTCACAAAGTGCTGGTCTCTGTATTCGTTTTAGGTTGCAGGTAAATATATTTGCCAAATCGCTTGTTTAGATAACCATTCCTCTGCTGTTTGTTCACCGGACTCCCGCTGGCTTGGCTTAGCTTTTTCTAAATTCCCGTGATCCCTTCCAATATCCTTTGGGTGAATAATAGATTTTTTGTTTATTTTGTATTTCAGCACGAATATTTGGGGCAACAAAATACACAGCGGTCATACCAAAGACAAATAAATGATAATATTTCTTGCATCTTTTGTTTTTCTGATGGTTGATAAAAGTCACTGAAATTTTTGGTGGGGGGCAATGTCTCGATTTGTTTTGCCTGTTACTAGAAAAATATTCTTTTATTGCATGGTCAACATTCTTTAATAAATGTGTAAGCTGCAATGTTCCTGTTTTTTCAGTTTGTCGTTATGAAATCTAACTGCTACAATTCTCTGCTTTTCATAAGCGTCTTGTGCTGCGGCTAGTTTCTCCATAGCTTTGTTATGTCTTTTTTATCTCTTCATTAGTTTGTAGTTTACTTAATGCGTAATTGTTTCCGCTAAAAGCAAGGCGCATTCACCACGCGCCGCCTATCTCATCATTACGAGTGAAGCCATTTTTTAATTAATGTATTTTTTTTTTTGAATTTTACAATTTATACTGTGTCTGGAATTATTCCTTGCTTAACTAAAAAAAATTTTGTAGCAAATGAAGCTGTGCAATAATTGCAATCAGTTTTGCTGAGTCTTCAAAAAATCTAGCTTTGCCAAGATCTGCCGGTTTTATTTTTGACAAGCTTTTACCAAAGCATTGTGTATCCTGCACTTAGACATCCAATAACAGAAGAATGGTATCCAAGGTTAGTGATATAGTTTTTTTCGGTGCTGCATTTTTAAAAATAAAATTAATAATAATTATATTAATAATAAAACATGAACAGCGACGATCTCCTAAACATTCCTGAACTTATGATTACAAAATGACTCGTAGGGCACGAGAGCAGACCAAGTTGATGACCAAGCATTGATGCCAAAGAAAGAAAGACTGTATTTTCGGCGGGACTGTGGCAAAAAGGAAAAAAACACAGTACCTCGAAATGAATTCAGCACAGCAGAAGATTCAACAGGATGCCACCACAAGACATTATGAAGTATCACAGCAGGTATGAAGCGCAACTGGGGTCAAGGAATGGTAAAAAAGGTCGGTTCAAAACGGTTCTCAGTTTTTACACTAAATACTAGCTAGGGAAATTTGCGCCAGTTGATTCTGAAGAAGATTGTAACGATTAACTAAGGATCCAGTTTTTAAAGTCATTAGATGAGTCTCTAGGATGTGATCTATGTTACAAGATTTGGAACATTATTTCGCCAGTAATAATGGGGATTATTTCTTTTAATCATATAGATTTTATTTTCTCTATAAAATGAGCGAACCAGAAAAAAACAGCAGAAATCAGAATCAAGAAAAACATTGAATCACTTACAGGTTGCTTAGCTGGCCTTTATCAGGATGGAGGAAAGGTGAACCAGTAAAAAAAAAAACCCTTGGCGCAGCGTTGCGGGCAGGAAGAAAAAAATGGCAGAGGAGTAGAAGCAAAGAAAAAAAAGTTACAAGCCACAAAATATATAAATGATAAATAAATAAGAGTGCCAGAGCAACTGCCAGTTTATGTTCAAATGCCAGCCTACTAAAAACACCAGAAAAAAGTTGATCACAAGTCCCGCCCACGGACGCCAAAGTCACCCATGGAATGATTGGGATCAAAACAGTTTTCACTTTTGGTGTGGTGTCATTGCTGCTGGGGGTGGTTCTTACGGTTATAAAATATAAACAAAAGAGAACAAAAAAACCAAAGCCGTCAAAAAAAACAATCAGTGCCACTAAATACGAAAAACTGAACAAAAAAGAACATGTAAAAACTAAAACCACACCAACAAAAAGTATCACTGTGATCCATTTCATATTGCAATAATATTTTAAGAAACTTAGTAATTATTAAGTGACTTGAACAAAAAGAACTTGGCAGAACGTGAGGATTACTTAATTACGATCATTGGGGTGGTTTAAGAAAGAAACTTTAGAAGATTACTTAAGAACTTGGGATGTGACTTTGAGATGACTTGAGTTAGGAACTTGGCGCGTAAACTGATAAGAACTTAAGGTGAGACTCGAGTAAGAACTTAAAGGTACTGATAAAAAATTGTGAGTAGGAACTAGTAATGTTACTTGTATTAAGAGAGCTCGGGGCGGCGTGCGTTTGGTCACAGTTAGGCTTTAGCTAGTTTCACCAGCTCTAATTTGACCAAACAGGCACATCCATGCACGTTTGACACAGTTTAGAGGGGCTCTTGCAACTCTGTATCTAGGTCCAGCGCGGGCATGCATTGCACGTCGTCCCAGTTACGAAACGTGCCCCACCCGGTTAAACCATTGCTGCTTAAATATGGACGTTCACACATGAACGGTTATTTATAGCAACAGACCGCAGCCCTCTTGCACGTTTCACGACATGAACGGTTATTTATAGTAACATATCAGCAAGCCAGTTCCGCTGCAGCATGCCTCCCGTCTATTTCACAAAAGAGTTTAATCATAACTCTCTCCTCTTTCGTGCAGTAAAGTGCTATAACACCACCCTCCCTCTTTTTTTCCATCCGGGCTGGGACCGGGTATTGGCATGAGTTCTGTGTGTGTGTGTGTGTGTGTGTGTGTTTAAAAGTAAAATACTACTTTTGGCAGAAGTTTTTTTGGCGGCTCTTAATCGCCAGTTAGTATACACACCCGTCACTAAACATTTGGAGCTTTTTTGTAGAGATAGTGGCGCCACCCACTACCCCACTCCATTCTGTTAGGTTGTACAAAAGAGAACTCTAGTTAATTTTGCCAAACGTTTCGAAAAATCATTATTTTTCTCTAGGACTTTGTGTATCAGACTTTCGTTTGGGGTAATAAAAGTCATTAATACTGATGCTGAGGTTGTGAAATTTTGAATAATGATAAAAAATGTTTGAAAGCTGCATCAGTTTTCTTGCATACGAATCATCAATATCATGTTTGGTCGTAAACAATGAACGCCATGTCCTCAGTCGTTCTTGACCTTTTAAACATTGACTGAGCCTTTTCAAGCAATGGCCTATAATCAGATCATGATGGATGGTTTTTTCTTTCACCAAGTTTTAATAAATCAGCGCCATTTTTTAGAATGGAAATCATTTTCTTCAACAGTCAAAAGCTTATTAAAGTTATCAACATCGTTTTTCAGTAATATCAGCTAAATCTCTGTCTTGAATCAACATGCTTTCAAGGTACTTTGTGTAGTTTCTTCGACGGTAGGTTCTCGTTTTTCTTTCTCCCCACCTTCCAAAAAATCCTATCTTATCTTCGTTTAGTAGGTAAAGAAACAAAGGGCTCGCCCATGATTTTCTTTTTGTTTAGATACGCCACCCGGCATACGATTGTGATAAAAACAAATGATCATCTATAGCAAGAAGCTGTTCCTCCTGTAAAAAACATGCCACGTCCTCACTTCTTCGTTGAACGCCATTGATGGATGAAATTGGCCGGCTCACATCCGGTTCGCGCGTGGTTGCTTTTTTGCAATTTAGAAAGTTCGAGAACATTTGCTGACGTTCACCGTGAGTGAGTGATTGGACCCCCCAAGGGTATGGACGATATGTTCCTGCTCACTTGACTATCATATTTGACAAGTGCAAAAACTGACATTTAATAAATTAAAAACCTGCCCCCTGTGAGAAAAATCCAACCTCACCCAAACAGAGTTTCAGGCCTCTGAAAAGAAACGGTGAAACAGAGACCCGACATCATCATAAAAAGAAGCAGATAAGAGAGGGGCTGTAGTGGTTGGTCAAAAAAAGTACCTTGTATGAAGAAGAAGCCAAACGCGCCAGCTCTCTGACTCCTCAACCCTTCATCTCCCATTCAAAACCCCAAACAAACCCAACACAAGACAATGCACTGGTCCGGAGGACCACTAAAGAAGCAGGTTTCCAAAGGTCATCTCCCCCAAGAAGCAATCAAGAATTATAGTCACAAAGAAACCTCGTCAAAGCAATTTCTTCCGCACTGCAAAATTCTACCTACCTACTACCGAAGATTCACAAGAACGGTAAACCCTGGTAGACACCCTATCGTTTCAGCCTGCTACCTGCCCAACTGCTCAACTGTCACAGTTTGTTTGATCAGTTGTTCCAAACCCCTCGTCCACAAACTACCAACCTATGTGAAAAAGGGACACCAACCATGCCCTGCAGATTTTCTATAATTACACCTTCCCGCCTGACAGTGAACATCAATTCCTTTTCACAATGGGATGTGACATCATTGTATACTAAATATCCCGCACAAAGATGGACTTCTTGCTGTTAAAAACACAACTACTTGAAACAAAGCGACTTGGACCTTGAGCCCAACCACCATCTTGCCGCCTGACTGAACTTTGTGTTTAACTCTGAATTCTTTCGAATTGTGGAAAACGAGGCCTAACCAAACAAACTTAAAGGGAGTTTGCCATGGGGGGGACGCGCAACATGGGGCCCATCATATGCCTGCCTCTTTTATGGGGCACAATTGAGGACACAAAAATCCTCTTGCTCAATAACCACTCTGGACGTCTACCTGAAGTCTTCAAAAGACATTCATAGACGGACGACTGTTTCGGAATCAGCACACTTACCTAAACAGGAACATCCAATAACTTCATTGACTATGGCTAAACGCCTTCCACCCTTCACACCATTCAGATTCCACATACGAAACGAAATCTTCGGAACTCTTTCCTTCTCTCATTTTTGGACATCATCAATATCAGTTATTCACAAGCACTGTCATTCGGTCTCTCCAACCACAAACAGTGCACTACAAACCAAACTGATTCCCACTCTTACCACCCTCCTGTTTTCATCAAGCCACCCATCCTGCCATGAAAGACAATCCCGATAGCATCCGTATTCCCAATTCCTTCGACTTCGCAGGATATGTAGCACCGATGATAATTACACCAAAAGAAAGCAGCGGCCATGACTACCTTCTTCACCACTAGAGGCTACCCACAACAGAGCTACAGTTTCAGATGGGCCCCTTGAACGAGCACAGTCCATCCCCAGGGACACCAGCTCCTACAAGACAAGGAAACAGACTACAGACAATGGACCGATGCATTGCCACTCTGGACCTACCAATCCACACAATCTATTTGTGAAAAAAAAAACGTTCTGCTCCGCAACTTCTTCACTGATCTGGAAGGAGGATCCAGCTCTCCAAAGCATTTTCAGTCTACCACCTATGGTGGCATTCAAAAGGGACAAAAAACCTTGGTGACCACCTGATGCACTCTACCTTCCACCCTCATCCCCCCCAACCCAACCAGGCAATTTCCAGTGCAAGAAAAAACCCAATGTAAAACCTGTGACTTTCTTAATCCAACAAACTACTGTGCAAGGGCCATCCGGACGCAGCTTTCCACATGAGGTCCCACTTCACCGTGCCAGACTCAAAATATAGGTCTATATTCTTAGCTGGTACCCTTGGTCCCAAGATGTATGTGGGTGAAACAACCATAACAGATCTCTAAATCAATGAACGTTTTAAAAGAGCATAGAGACAGCATCCTTCACAGGAAAAAGACACTCCTGTGGCAAAAACCACTTCCTTCAATTCGGAACCATCACCAATCTTTCCCACATCAGAGTGGCAGCCTTTGGAGAATGGTCGTCAAAAAACCAGGAACTACAGGAAAAATACATGGAGAGCCCAGTTTAATACAGCGCCTTGGGCACCTTGGGCCCACATGGGCTCAATGTCAGGGAATGATACCTCACCCCAAATATCATCAGCCCTCACTCTCCTCTTTTCTACCCCCCCCCCCCCCCACCTTTTATTATTTTTCCCCCCCCCCCCCCTCCTTCCCCGCCACCCCCCTTTATTTATTCTTTCTTGATTCCCCCCCCCCCTCCCTCCCCCTCCTTCCCCTTCTTTTTTTTTCTTTTTTTTTTCCCTCCCCCTCCTTCTGTTCCTCTTCTTTGCTGTCCAATCCAACCACATAATACCAATTCTCTATTGGAACCTCATGATTCACCCCTTACATTCAGTATTGCCCACTACTCCCCACCATCTGCCCTTTCCACCCTTCAAACCATGAGAACTCTGCGCTCAGTGACCCAAGGTCAACCACCCCATCAAAAAACATCTTCCACTGGCTGTCATTCCCTGATGAGTAGTTCTACGACACGAAACGTCAGCCATCCCCTCTCCAGGTAATCTTTTTACCACTCTTTTCCCTTTTATCTTTCTATTTGAAACGAGTACTGCAGTCCACTACTTCAATTTTTGGTGACGTCCAGTTACTGTTTCCAAGTTAACTTAAAACCTCGTCTAGGGTGGCGCGGACGCGAGCCCGGCTTAGAGCAGCCGCACCCCGTCTCAACCCTCTCGCCGTTGTCGCCTGCTCTGCCGTTGTCGGCGTGTTTTTGTCTTTCCTTACATAGGCCTGTCTTTTTTACCCATCTTTACCCAGGAAAAAATTATAACTCAGTTTTTAACAAGGGGGACATTATAGAGCAGTGTAAAGGGGACTAGTTTTATTTCACATGAAACGGGACAGAGCCGCATTTGATGAATTATGCGTGAAAATTTGATGTTACTGAACAATGATCAGGAAAAATAACAGGATTAACAAAAACTGAAATCTCAAAAAGTTTTGTAAATTAGTATTAAAACAAAAAACACATAATCGTACCACAGTATGTATGTTTGTGAAAAAGGGTTAAAAAAAAACTGGCTGTAGAGAACGGTAAAGGGGCCGGCTGGCGAGGGGGGGCAGGGAGGGGGTAGTCAAGTCCGCCCCTTTTAACCGTTTCTCTCAGGACTGTTCAATGAAAGGGCGTCGTCTTTTAGCAGAGTTATCACCTTGCTAGCCATTTATAGCCTGAACCGTAGGTGAAAATGTTTTGTTACGCACTTTCATGCACTAAATGCAGAAGTTCACGGTTCCTTACTTTTCAAAGAAATCGGCTGCAACAAAACCGTGTCGTTCTGGTCGCCACTGTTCAGGGCTATCGCCCGCACTCTGGCGTTTGTTCAGTAAATCATCAATTCCGTCATTGAAAGGGACAAATCCATTTTCATTATAATTCCGAGTCTAGGTATGCAGCAATACGCGGCGGTTTTGCCTCCCAACCGTTCGAAAAGCCCGCTGCACGCGTAAACCATCAACGACTCAAAAAAAAAACCAGTCATATTTATTTGCAAAGTGAAAAACGACTGCAGCCGGAAATCTAACAAAACTCTTAAAATAACATGTCAGCGAACCGGCCCGAGAAAACGTGGACAACCGAGTCACAAGACAAAACACAACGGTTTCGACTTCTTAGGTCTTTCTTCAGGTGCAACAAAAATTAAACAAATAAAACGAAATATGCACTTAGCTTTTGATCGCTTCTGTGGTTTCAGCGCAAGGAAGAAGGCGTTGAATGTTTAATTTTTGTTGCACCTGAAGAAGACCTAAAGGTCGAAACGCGTTGTGTTTTGTCTTGTGACTCGTTTGTCCACGTTTCTCTGGGCGGTTCGCTGACATTTATGTAAGATCAGTCACATTTAATTTAATTCAGTTTAATTCACTGGGCTTTATGAGTCTCTCAAAATCTTTCTAGGATCTAGGCTACAACAGCTAGGCCTAGCCTGTGTGATCGTGCCGCGCGCGCAAGTGCGCACTTGTATGTATGTGTGTGTATGGTTTTGGTGTGGTGTGTGTGTTGGGAGGGGGGGGGGGTATTGGTGTGTGTGGTTGTGCCCACGCGCAAGAGGTTTTTTTTTTTTTTTGTGGGGGTGGGGTGGTGCGGGTGGGGGGTGGGGGTTGGGCTGGGGGGGGGGGGTGGGGGGGGGGGAGGGGGGGGGGGGGGGGGGGGGTGGCGAGCTCCTGCAGCTCCTAGCTTGCGTCTGGCTAGGTTTGTTTTTTTCTCGGGGTTTCCCGTTTTCCTCCACCACCTTGGTGCTTGGGTAGGGCAACCTACCCTAGGGTTAGACTTTGTGTCGGGTGCTTTAGGCGGCTGACCCCCTTCTCCCCCCCCCCCCCCCCCCCCACCCCCCCGTCCCCTTTTGTCATTTACAATGCTTTTGTGGTGCATATGTGTGTTTCATCTATTGTGTTTTCTCTTGTTCATTTCTTTCATATGCAAACACACCCACTACAACACAATCACACCCTCCCCCCCCCTCACCCTCTCCTCTCCCCCTCCCTCTCCTCTTCTCTTTGCTCACTCTTCACACTCTTCCTCTACTTTCATTCTCTCTCTCTCCTCTCGTCTCCTCTCTCTCTCTCTCATCTCTCTCATCTCTCTCTCCTCTCTCTCTCTCCGCTCTCTCCGTTCTCTCTCTCTCTCCTCTCTCTCTCGTCCCCTTTCCTCCTCCTGCGCTTTCAGTCTACCCTCTTTCTCGTGCCATCTTTCCTCGAACACTACTCACCCTCTCCTCCCACTGCCCTCTTTTAACTTCATTCAACCACTTTGGCTCACAAGGGGTATTATTGCCGCATGTTTATGTCGGTACTGTTTTCATTGTTTCCGGTCGCTGAGAAGGTTTACCTGCCGAAACATTGTCTTGTTTTGTGTTTTGGTGTCGTGCATTAAAGGCTTGCGTTACTTCAACACTTGTTTTGTGTGCTTTTTTCGCTCTTCGTCGTTGTTCCGGTAGCGCTGGCGTTTGTTTCATTTTGCCCTAGGCCTTGAAAGTACACGGAGCTAGGCAGTAAAGCCTAGGCTTAACTGATTTTAATATCTGTGGGACTGACTAGGCCTAATGAAGGAGTCGGAAAATAGATGGAGAAGACATGATCATGTGAATGGACTAGCCTCACACTCAGCAAGCTGTCCAAAAAAGCTTTCTGAGAACCGGGGGGAGTGGAGGAAGAGCTGGTTACGGAAGCTTCAGTTCTTCTGTGGCGCACCACGCCGTCATCGGGCGGGGGGGACTCTAGCATAGGTGAGTGTAGGTTTCATCGGGACTCCGGGATAGGTGACGTGAAGGTTGTGGGACTGATACAGCCTACAGTTCAGTTCTGACTCTGGCATTGGGATTCAGTATCAGTTTGGCTGACGGAAAAACATGAAAACTTTCGAAACGGCAATATCCTTGATCTAAACACTCTTGCAATGTTCTTGTTCTCTGGCATGCACTTAAAACAAAACAGATTATCAGCTTTTTTTTTGTCACCTTTGAGTTTTTTTACCTCTCGTTTCCGTGGTCACGAGCATCATAAGATTGATAAGAGACTGCTTTTCCACAAATATATTGTTTGTATTTTCAGTCCAATCAGTATAGCAGGACTCAAGTCGTGTTTCGATGACTGAAAATGCGAAATGAATGTGCAGTGAAAACAATACAGCTGATTCTTAAAACCCGTCACTGTTGGTTGTATTTCAGTTGAGCATACCATAAGATACAAGATGGACGCGTCCATGTTTGTTTTTTCTTGTTCTTCACCGATAAATGACCATCCCTCGAAACATCGATCATTACTGTCATACTAGGGGTGCGGTTCAGCGTTAAGCGAAAAAAAGAGAGAACAGAGTTGGGGGGAGGGGGAGGCCTGAGGACATGTTTCTAGAGAAAAAAAAGATATATACTTCATACTCACGAGTCATTTTGATCCAAAGTGTATTTAAAAAAAAAAAAAAAAAACTGGCAACTTAACATCAAACAAGCCACTCACTTCATGCACAAATTATCCGTTTTAGAATAATTATAAACCCCAGTGCACCACTGTGGTGTGTCAAAACGTATTACGCAATTGTATAACCTTATACTTACCGTCAATACATTTCTACCTTCAAAACCGTTGATAAGAAATTGTAATATCGTCCTATATGTCCATTAAGATTTCACGTAAATCAAAAACTTGCGTCCAGATTTCTGTCAGTGTCTTTCTCGCCTTCATTGACTCACAGCGCTGACTGGTTAAGATGAGAATTTTGACCCAATCGCAGTGCCAGCTTTACAGAGTGCGCTGGAAATGAATCAAAGCGCTGCAGTGGTTGATTGAGCGCAGGCTCGAAGAAGGGTAACTATGTGCGTTCCATGTTCAAAACAATGT
>JADBJO010001412.1:429980-431961 GCA_016801955.1 Conus betulinus | reverse complement strand
CAACAAAATACAGCACAACGGTACTTCTGCGTCCACGATATGCATAAAAGGGGGCAAGTTAGATACACCAAGACAGACATAAATAACAGTAAGTAGTCGTAATTTGATTAAAAACACGCAGATACGCTGCATCAGTTGCACGACTTTGGGACCAGTTGCCTGGTGCAACTGTCAAAGTATGACATGAACTACATAATCGAAAGAGCACGTACACTGCCCGCTTAAGAACCTTACCTCGCAGTGCTGTGCATTCAGAGTGCCGGTGCCTCGCCAATTATCTGTGTCACACGCAATGGGGAAGGCGCATCACAGGCTCAGCCACATGCTTAAACTGCGAAAAAGGCCATCCAATAAGAAGGAGAATCACAATGTGTTCTGTAATTCCTGACTGTATGTGTACAACCACCCCTTTGGAAAGTCCTACACGCCATTGAATATTGAAATTACCTGAAGAGGCTAAGGGCGGAAGGTATGGATACATCAATAGTTTATACCCCATCGTGGGGGCGTGACGCAGGAGATAGGAAGGGTGAAAAAAGAAAGCATAACACCAGAAGCGGGGCGCTCACGCTGGGACAAATTACCACGGCTCCCTTTCACATACATCGGTGAAACCTATTGATGATAAGTTGGTAAGGGGGTATGTCCCTTATCGCTGGCATAAACAATTTAGAATATTGGAACACACTCATATGTCATCACATTAAACGGGTCATGGGCGCAAGGCAGCCGCTAAAGAACTAGTACGGGGGGATGTGGAAGACCAGACTGGGGGCCCTGCGCCTCTCTCGCTCGCCGCGCTCTCTCTCTCTCCTCGCAGCGTTGGTTCGAGCGTCTGTGGCACGTCACCCCAATGCAGTCCTGAACCCCCACAGCCATCCCCCGACCTGGTTTGCCCACAACAGCCCCGCCACCGGCATCCACCTGGGAAAGCCCTGATGTTTCAATCGCCAAAGGGGCAACCCACCGGAGGAGACACTGCGCTGCTGACAGGTCAAGTCAGTGGTGAGTTCGGTAAAGCATTATATGATCCTCAGAACACCACCGACTAAACTCCCCCACTGACGACAATCATGGCTTTGTCACTTTGGTGGCGGTCAGTGGTGTTTGTTCTGATGCGTATAACACCACCAACAAGCCTCCTACTGACGATAATAACTGCTCAATCGAGAAGCCACTTGTATCCCCCCCCCCCCCCCTCCCCATCCTTTCGGAGGGTGCATCAACGCTGCCCAACGACATCCCCCATGGATTTGCCTGAAGTGGCGAGATCGACACGAAACTACCAAGAATATGGCTGTGAAAGAGGGAAACTGAACAAAGGTCACTATGACAGCCGGAATATAAAGAATCATATAACATTGAGATTTTCCTGTTGATGATAGATGTGATGACTGTTTTTTTTTTTTTTTTGTTGTCCAGTCACCACTTTTTTACAACTGCGTTTGCCGGAACATGTTCCGAGAAATGAGGTTTTAGTTTACCTGACTGCTGCTCACCACTGCACTCTGTATAAGCAGGTGAGCTGAAAATGGTCGGGCAGTCTCTACAGCAATTCTGACAGTGCAAACATTCCAACGACCGAGGAGGAACTGGTAGGCAATTTATGTGGTCTGTCAGGTAATTCTATTATTAGTAATTAAAATCTCAAAACCGAAATCATTCTCCCCTCCTATGGGTGACTGTAGCTTTCTCAGCGCCTAGTGAAGAGTTTTAAAAACAATAGTGTTTGCTGTTCTTTGATATATCCTTTGACTTGATAGGGTGATAGGAGGAAATTGTTTTCAGAAAGTGTGTTTATCTTTCTCGAATAGAAAGGAAGAAAAAAAAATATGGTTGATAAAGTGATCGGAAAAGGAGGTGGCTAGCTAGTTCATTGCTTTATGAAAACAAAAGTGTTGTGTAATCCTTTTCGCTTAAGTATATAATGATGCAAAAAAAAGTGTTGTTTATCCTTTTTTCGCTAATGTATTATAAGGAT
>JADBJO010001412.1:412480-424980 GCA_016801955.1 Conus betulinus | reverse complement strand
CGCTCAGATTCCAAACTCCTCCATCCACAAACTATGGCGGCTATCATCATTGTCATCAGTGTCGTCGTAGCATGTTTATATTTCATTGTAGTGTACAGATATCACATAGGATGTTTTTATGACCCTCTCACTGGGGCGGTGATCACGACATTCATTGACGGATCGTTTTACAGACAACACAAACAATTCATCAATCGTCTCCATAGCTCTGTGTTTGGGTTGAGTCTACCTGCAGCAGTAACGGCTGTGGTGACGTCAGCAACCATAATTACGATCGTGAAATTTACGTCAGGCAGTGACGTGGAGATCAGGAACGTCGTCTTCCATCTCAGCCAAGGAATTGGCTCTGACGAAAATCCTTGTGTGGAACTCTATTTTCTTCATTGTGTGTAATACTCCGTTCATTGTCATTCGCTTTAGCAACCTGTTTTTCCCGAAACTCAATTCTGGTCAAAGTCATCACAATCTCTTCTTGGCGGGGGTCTGGGTTACTGAAATATTTGGTTTTATCAATGAAGCGTTCAATTTCTTCATTTATTTTGCCATGGGTCTCACTACCGCAAAATGTTCTGGGCTTTGTTTGGCAGAAAAGAAAAGGGGACAAAATGGTGATTGCGAATTTCTTGTTGTTGTTATTGTTGTTGTTCAATGGACAACATCCAAACTGTTTCACAGAACAATGTTCGTGTGTGTGTGTGTGTGTGTGTGTGTGTGTGTGTGTGTGTGTGTGTGTGCGTGCGTGCGTGCGTGCGTGCGCGTGTGTGCGTGCGTGTGTGTGTGTGTGTGTGTGTGTGTGTGTGTGTGTGTGTCTGTAATTTGTTACACACACACACACACACACACACACACACACACACACATATATATATATATATATATATATATATATATATAGAGAGAGAGAGAGAGAGAGAGAGAGAGAGTGCGAATGCGAACGCGAGTGCGAGTGCGAATGTTTATTGAGATGTAAGGCCAAGGCCCATTCTGAAGGGGCATACTTACAATCAAACAAAACACATTACGGTACACGTAGGGGGGAAAATGTAAATGAATTCTCGACAATTATTAAAGCACATCAATAATTGGGATATTAGGTAGTCGCTCGCAGTCTTTTTCTGAGCTTCATAAATATATACAGCCAAATTTGAAAGGAGGCGTTCAATTTTTGTTGACAACAGTAGTATTACCTTGAAATGACATGGTTCAAAGAAATACTTTGGCTTGATAAGCTTTGTTCTGAGGTTCTGCGGTGCAGGACAACATAACAAGAAATGAACTTCATCTTCCCTTGCTGAACCACCTAGACGGCAAACCAATTCATCATCGGAAGGGTTGGAATATCTTAAACGATGGCAGGCAATGTCAGAAACACCAAATCTAAATTTAGCCAATGTGCTCATAATATATCTATTCATTTTTATATTAATATATGGTTCTAACTCATGAGCATTCTTAAAATATCTGTACTGTATGAATCTATCACTATGGTGGACATGATCATGCCAATCCTGCCATCTGCAGTCAATAATCCTTTCTTTAAAACATTTCAAAAACCCAGATAGACTCTGTACACCCTGGTTATCACAAACAAATCCAAACCCATAAGAATTTAAACACTGTCGTACCCTGGAAGCCCATGTCCTGTTACCCTTTTCATCTAGAAACAACATTCTGTACGCTTTAAAACGTATCCAATATTCATCCATTCTAGTCAATTTCAGCCAATATTTAATACATTTAACATACAAATTTAGATAAATTGGATACTTACCTAGTTCTCCATAAGGCATACTTGGAGTTCTGGTGTCAACATTTAAGAAGCGCTTTAATGCATACAAATGAACTTTCTCTATAGTTACATTTGTTTCGAAAGCTCAGATCTCAGCTCCATAATGTAAAATTGGTGGACTTGTGAATCAAACAGTTTAGTAAAAACACTAAAGGAATTACAATCTAATTTGTACAAAATGTGAAGAATAGCTATCGTTGCTTTCTTTGCTTTGTTTACAGTGTCTTGACATGCAAAATTGAAGCTAAGTTTTGTTGTGAAGTATATTCCAAGATATTTGTATGCATAAACTACAACAACTCTTTCATTCCCGTAAGTCCATCTCTCAGACTGCGCTAAGTACCCTCCTTTCCCGGAATACAATAATATTAGTTTTGCTCATATTAACTTTTAATTCAAGTCTGTTTGCAGCTGAATATAAACTATTTAATTGTCGTTGGAGTCCAATTACCGTTGTGGACAGTAATATAATATCGTCAGCGAAGAGCAGGATGACTATTCTATAACATCGAAAGTCACTCCATGCTTACCATTTTCAATTATTTCTAATGCTAGCTCATTTATGAACAAAAGAAAACAATATGAGACTGCAAACTGTGCCAACATCACCTTGCTTAACGCCGTGAGTACACATAAGAAAGTCAGATAGTTTAGCTCCTGATCTTATTTTTGCTTTAACTTCGACATACATGTTCTTTGCACATCGATATAATTTACCCTTAATTCCATTTTTCATCAAAATAGGCATAAAAGTTTCCGAGAAATAGAATCAAAGGCCTTTTCAAAATCGACAAAAGCAACATACAGTTTTTGATTACTTGCAAACTGTTTTTGAATAGCAGCCAGTAAAGTAAATAGATGGTCACTTGTTGAGTAACCCTTTTTTGAACCCACCTTGATGTTCACTAGTTATATTGTTATACTTAACCCACTCATTCAATCTGCCATTGATAGCAGAACTATATAATTTGTGGCTGATGCTTCTTGTTAGGTCCCATGGCAATTGATAACTGTTTTCTTTCATCTCCTCACCTATCTTCACTCGCCACCTAATCAACGTGCTTTCTCTTTCACGCTTTTCTCACATACATGCAACACATGACACAAAGATATTGTATTGCGCTTAGGGTCCACTCCATGAGTGAAATTATAATGTGTCACTTTTTCATATACAAGCATTATACCCGGTGGGTATATGAACAGGTACATATAATAGTGAACCTGTAAACCTCAGAATTTCTTTTCTCTTGTAATTTCGTAACTTTACGTCCCCCTTACTTTAAGTGTTTTTTTTTTTGATCACTTTGTTTTCTGCAAGTGAGGAATTCAACGAATTAAAATTCAACCTTAGCTTCAAATGTACAATACCTTTTGTTTGTCAGGTAATGGAATTTGACGATTGAACTCTCCAATAGCTTCAAAAGGACAATATATTTATTTGCCAGGTAACTGGATTCAAATCTTATCTTGGAATTTTTTCGTGGAGCAGAGAGTGCGTCTTCACTGCTAGCGTGTTACTCGAAAAAGGAAGTGCTTTTACGCATGCCTGACATACGTCGAAAAGGGAAGTGCTTTTTGCGCATGCCTGACATGTGTTAAGACTTTTTGTCTTACCGGAAATACCGGAATAATCGCACTTCGCCACAAATTCCTTTATGTCCCATAAGAACTTTTTACAGCAAATATTACTCGGTGAAATTCCTCTATAATTGTTCACATCACTGACATCCCCCTTCTTAAAAGCAAAATCACAGACTCTTTCCAGCTATCAGGATATATTCCAGAGTCAAACAGAAAATTAAACAGCTTTGCTAAAAAGTTCACAGTATATTCACCCGAATTCTTGTAAAATTCCCCAGTCATACCATCTGGCCCAGCAGACTTGCCATTTTTCAATTTCCTTATAGCTAGCAGTATCTCCTCTTTAGATATTGGTCTGTCAAGTATGAATACTCCATGTTCCTGCTCATCAGTCAGAGTTTCCTCCATACTGTCATTCTCATCATGAGCTTTTTTTCCAGCACATTTCTGAAATGTTCATACCATTCATGCATAGAAATGTTATTTGAAGGTTGTGATCTCTTTTTTGACATTTTATGAAACGATTTCCAAAACGATTGTTGACGTTGGATTGAATTCATCTATTCGTTTAACAGTCGGTCATTATAATCTTTCTGTTTTCTCTTATTAAATTTCTTATATTCACGCCTTGCAATACAAAATGGACCCCTGTCTTCTTTATCGAGCGTTTTCTAAAATATTCGAAATAAATCTACGCATTTTACATTTAAACGTTTTACATTCATGATCGTACCAATCATTCTGTGTGTTGTTCTTGTTTACTGGTATTCTCTTTTTTTTCATGATTTTAGCTTGTTCTTTAACAATTATATTAAACTGATTTAATGCTTCATTGACATCGACATGTATCAAGTCTTCAATTTCTAATAACTTTTCCTGGACCTCTTCTGTACTCATGGAAAACAGAAATGGCTGAGCAAAATCTTGGTTCCAAGAATATCTAACAATAAACTGGTCCCTTTCAACATATAATTTCGGGTTGAAAACACGTCGTGTCATTTCGTGCATTTTTACATAACAGAAAAGGTAGATTCAGATTCAGATTCAGATTCAGAAAACTTTATTATCTCTCGTTACAAGAGAAATTACATTTGTGACCGCTGCCCTAAAAGTTAAGACATACATATTTATAGTTACAAACGTGACACTGGAAATTAAAAATTACTTACAAACAATAAAACATGCGTGTAACACCAAAATGGGAATTTCAATCTTTCTCCTTTTGGTAGTGCAAATAAAGTACACACTCAGCCACTCTTGATTATATATACATAAATGTGTGCACGTATGAGAGAGAGAGAGAGAGAGAGAGAGAGAGAGAGAGAGAGAGAGAGAGAGAGAGAGAGAGAGACTCAAGACTCAAGGCTCAAGACACATTTTATTCATATTTATATAACAGATTCAAAATACAAGTTGACGATGATATAAATGTGTTCATGTACCTTTCAACAAGTCACAACATCTCTCATTTTGAATCCTTTATACAAAAACAAAGAAAGACTACGCACATCTTCAGGTTTGGTCGATGACATTAGCAAACTCAGTTTAAACAGTGAAGGATGTCTATAATATTTAGGCTTAATTAAAGTTTCGCGTATATGTTTAAGAGCTGGGAAACAGAGAACAAAATGCACCTCGCTTTCTTCGCTTTCAGTACATAAGGGGCAGATTAAATCGTTGAACATAGACCTTTTGTGTCGGAAGCGATGTAATGCCAGCTCCGAAATCCCGAGCCTAAATCTAGTCGTAATATATTTTAAGTGCCTATCGATATCTAAATGTAAGTAAGGTTTTAAACTGTGGTCACTGCAAAAGCTCTATACAAGTTGAATCTGTCACTAGTTTGAATATGATCAGACCAAGTCTGCCACCTACAATCAATCATCCTTTGCTTGAAACAACATATGAAATCATGAACATTTCCAACGCCTTGATTTGCCCAAACGAATCCAAATCCATATTTAAACAAACATAAGCGTACATTTGTTACCCAATTTTTCTTACCTTTTGTATCAAGGTCAAATAGCATATCATACGCTTTGCGTGGAATCCTGTGATTCTCCATTTGTATCAGCTTAAGCCAGTAGCGAATACACTTAACAGCAGAATTTATATATATTGGATAGCGATTTGTTTCACCATAAACAAGGTCATTGGGTGTTCGCCTGTCTACTCCTAAAAATTTTCTTCAACGCAAATAAATGGACTGATTCACAATGGACAACAGCATTGTCTAGGCCCCATAATTCAGAGCCATACTGCACAACTGGCTGTATCTGAGAATCAAACAATTTCATAAATATAAACTAAAAGAGTTGTTATCTAACATGTATAACCTTTTAAGAAGATAAATCAAAGCATTCTTCGCTCTGCTTGCAAGGTCTTTGCATGCAGCAGTGAAGCTCAAGCGCGTAGAGAAAAAAATTCCTAAATATTTATATGCATTAACTACAGGCATTCTTTCACCGTTATACAACCATTTTTCTCTCACACTCAAATATCCACCCTTCCGAAATACTATGATATTGCTTTTAGTCATATTAACTTTAAGTTGAAGAGATGCAGCGGCATGTTGTAAGCTGTTCAGTTGTGTTTGCAGACCTGTAACTGTCTCTGCCATCAAAATAACATCGTCAGCCAACAACAGAATAAATAATTCGAATGCATCTAGTGAAAATCGAGCGCCATGTCTTCCTTTATTAATTACTTCAACCGCCAGTTCGTTAATGAAAAGAGAAAACAGAACAGGGCTGCAAGCATCTCCTTGCCTTAATCCTGATGTGCAGGCAATGTAATCAGTTAACGTAGAACCACATCGAACTCTGGCTTTGACATCATTGTACATGCTTTTAATACATCTGAATAATTTGCCTTTAATGCCATTTTTTAAGAGAATTGGCCAAAGAATATTTGAGAGAGAGAGAGAGAGAGAGGTGATTTATCATTAAAAATCATTAAGATGAGACATATTCCAGACATTTCTATTCCTCACTGTTCCAGGACATGCACACATAAAACAGAAACACACCCACACTCCAGCATCTATACTTTCCCGCTTGCTCACGGACATACACACCCGCGCACATGCTTGTGTCACAGGTGATCCATCGCCTCTTCTTACACGCTGTGTTTGTTTAAAACGCAATGGATTTGAACACAAAGCTCTTTTTTGTGCGCATCAACTTAGCTCTGGGAACACAAAATCGTCTGCCTGATGGAAGGAGCACAAACTGTCGCGCAAGCGTATGCCCACTGTCACTAACAATCGCACGAGCCTTGTTGACCGCACGCCTTTCATACAACTCACTCATACTCTCCTGTCTCTCACCAACAATCTTGCCGCAGATGTTCACAACGCTATCCAAGAGTTTGCTGTTTTTCAAATTAAGATTTCCATACCAGCAAATGCATGAAAAAGTCAAGACAGACTCAATAAAACTCCTGTAAAATGTTTTAAGAATTTTTGGGCTGGACATGCAGATTCCTCAATTTGCGTAGGAAATGCATTCTGATTTGGCATTTTTTGTATGCGGACCTGGTGTGTGTATTGAAAGTGAGCTTATTGTCTAATGTTGTGCCCAGATATGTGTATTCCTCTACCCGTTCCACTTTTTCTCCATCAATGTAAAGATCAGGCACATAATTTTCCGCTTTCCTAAAATCTATGATCATCTCCTTTGTTTTTTTGACGTTAAGCTCAAGATAATTTTCTTTACACCAGGTGCTGAAACGCTCAACTTCATCAAAATATGTTACATCAGAATTGGAAAGGTCTACAAGGGCTGTATCATCTGAATATTTAATGACTGGTGTTTCTTCTGTACCATGCAGTCGTTGGTGTACAGAGTAAAGAGGACCGGAGAAAGAACGGTACCTTGAGGGGGAACCTGTGGAGCAAAAAAGAGGACAGATGACATGACAGATTGATAGCCGTCATTACGTACCCCGTTTAAAATATGCCAATCCTAGCACAGTACACATGTTCAGCATTTTCTTTCCGTATAAGTTAAGTACATGTCTCTGGGAACATCTCACAATCTCAGAACTTTTGTCGTTACTGTGACAACATATAACTCGCGATCACAAATAGTTTCCGGGATCAGATTAGACGTCCTCGCATTAATGTCACACACATAGCAATACATCAACATCGCCTAATGACATCATCGTTTTCACAATGCAATCTTCTAACAAGTCAATACCATTATCAAAACCATGTAAAGAATAATAAGATGCATTTTCAGCGGAACATACTAGCAAAACAGTGCTATAAAAAGCAAAATAATCTTTTTTCAAGCAGAAATAGCATTGACTAAGGACTTTCACAATTGACAGGAAGAATATACGGCAACCAAATCTTTCCGTATCAAGCAGACTATCCCCCCTGAACACCTACCATGTTTTGTTAGTTTAACAGCCGACTTAACAAATATATTATGATCCTTAAAAACGCTCGATTCAAACTTTTTCTGCAAAGTTTCCACTAAACAGACAACATCGAATGAAGAAACAAACTGAATGAAATCTCTGTCGTCTAACTATTGAACAATCCGCATATATTCCAGTGTAAAAAAAAAGATACATTATTTACAAATTCACTCACACTCACCACACCCTCATCAAGGAAGGAATCCCTAGCAAATTGTGATACCATATCACTGTCTCTCACATTCACAAAATCAGACTTACGTTCATTTACATTTAACCCAGTTACAGAAAGCTTTAAGCTGTCATTGACACAATTGCTCTCATTTTTTTCCTTCCACATTTACATCGTCACTGTCATTGTTAGCCCTTTCTGTATATTCATCTTTGCTTTTTTATTACGTGTGTAGTAAACTGCTTTCGGTATCAGTCTCCCTGTCTATACCATTCAAATTCCCACGGCCATCGCTGCCATTCATCACTGACATATTCGCCACGTCCATCGCTACCAGCAGTTCCATTCACACAACCATGCGTCCCCCCCCCCCCCCCCCCCCCCCCCGTCACACTCGTCTCCGCACACTGCTGTCTTTCAACTTTCGTATCAACTTTAACACCAGCATTACAACTGCGGGAGAAACCGCCATCAACATTCAAAATAATTATTCTCATAATGATCACTGGTCTTACACAAACTTCCATTCTCGCACAAACATCGACATAGCTACGCTCACATTCAACTCGTTCATTCAAAATCCCCGTGCACAAATTGTGCACGGGATGTGTGTTACACGATTTTTGTAAACTAACACAGTTCACAATTCTGTCGTGTGTGACCTCCTGTGGAAGAGACACGCTGTCAACGGACGGTGGCAGCTTACTTTTGGCGCCTGGAAAATTTTGTGAGAGGGATATTTTAATGTTTTCGGCCGGCCACACTACTCTCTATGAGTTGAACTGAGTTATCACTGCCATCCAGTCCGAAGTTTTTCCCCCATCGATCACGAGGTGATCATCACCATGGAAGCTTTTACATCCTTAGACCTGGCAGACTTTTTTGTGTGGAGAAAGCTTCTTCCGGATCTCCCTAATCCTGGGAGAGAAATCTTCCCCCAATAAAAATTCCAGTTCCTTTAAGTTCTTTTTAGTACGTAAAATCCTGTCCTTATCTTTGAAAAAAGTGCACCAGGCAATGATAGGAGACTCTGGTTTTGCATTTAGGCGATGGACTCTATGAAACAGAACATCATAAAAAAATGTTTAAGAGTCAACATGTCCTTCACCTTGTCTTCACAGTCCTGCCAACTCTCGTTCTTCATGCGTGGAATACCATGGATAATAATAATAAGATTATTCCTCTTCGACCTACACTCCAGATCATCCACTTTTCTGTCCAAATCTTCCACTTTAGCACAAAGGTTATCATTTTCAAACTTTAATCGTTCGTTCTCCTGTTTGAGGTCAGAAATTTCTTGTCTCGAGAGCAGACACATCGTCCTTCAAAGAACAGTACATATTTTTCAAGTCCTTCATTTCGTCGAACATATGGTCAAACTTACTGTTCAGACCGTTCAGGGAGCCCAATTACTTCCCTCAGGGAGGCCATCACGCCTCTCCTGGAGGGGTCCGACGGAAGCGTAGATGCCCCAGGGGAGCTGCTCTCCTGACAGCCGACGCTGTCTCGTCGTGCAGAACCTCCACTGCCGAGGTGGGACTGACGCAAGTTGTCCCTAGAAACCAGTCCTGGGTTCAGCTCCACGCCCCGCAACGCCGCAACAAATTCCCGTAGAATAGTAGAGAGAGTAACAATCTAAGGGTGACACGTGTGTCCGTGTGTCTTCAACATTAACACTGACACACACTCATGGCTGCCTTAAATTTTGCCCGCTTCGTCATGAATTGTACATAAACAGCCGCCGAATGCGCCGCCATACCGGTCTGAACCTTAGATTGTCCGAAGGCATGACAGCTGACACAACTTGTCAACAACCTACAGGTGACGGTTATCTCTTCTAGCCCTGGACAAAACGACGTAGAAAGGCCAGAGCACATTCAACGTGACTTCTCCACTTCGTGTACCTTGATCACCCCCCATATATATATATTATATATATATATATATAATATATATATATATATATATATAATAGAGAGAGAGGAGAGAGAGAGAGAGAGAGAAGAGAGAGAGAGATAGATAGATAGATAGATAGAGAGAGAGAGAGAGATGTGTGTGGTGTGTGTGTGTGTGTGTGTGTGGGTGTACGAGAGTGCGTGTTCTGCGTGTGCGCATGCGTGGTCCGTGCGTACATGCGTGTGTGTGTGTGTGTGTATAAGAGCGCATGTCTGCGTGTGCGCATGCGTGGTCCGTGCGTGTGCGTGCGAGTGTGTGTGTGTGTGTGTGTGTGTGTGTGTGTGGTGTGTGTGTGTATGTGTGTGTGTGTGTGTGTGTGTGTGTGTGTGTGTGTGTTTGTCTTTGTGTGTGTGTGGTGTGTGTGTGTGTGTGTGTGTGTGTGTGTGTGTTGTGCGTGTGTAAGTGTGTGCTTGCGTGTGTATGTGCGTGTCAGTATGTGTGTGTATGTGATGTGTGTTGTGTTGTGTGTGTGTGTGTTTGGGCGCGCGCGCGCGCGCGCGCTCGCGTGTGCGTGCATGCATGCGTGCATCCATGCGTATGTGTGTGAGTGTGCGTGTGAGTGAGTGTGTGGTGTGTGTGTGTGTGTGTAATGTGTTTTGTGCGCATATGTTTGTGCGCGCGCGCGCGCGCGCCGCGCGCGCGTGTGTGTGTGTGTGTGTGTGTGTGTGTGTGTGTTTACTTGCATGCACGTAACCAAGTTCCTGGTGGTTTCATATGTATTCATTTGTGAAAAGAGCACATCGGCAAAAAATAGATCGCTTGTGCAAACATTCTGAAAAACAAACGAGAGCGGGAGGGAAGGGGGTGTTAATTGTGTCTCAGCCCACCTTGTCATGGAAACTGATCAACATGCATGGAGTTAATGGAGAACACAGGGTGACTGGTTTTGGTCACCTGTAGGGTCGGACAGGTTGAATCAGGGGACCGACCTGTCGCAGGAGAGGTGTTGGCGAGGGTGCATGCCTATTTTTTTTCTATTGAACAATGACACTGGAGCTGTCAAAAACAAAGGTACAGCAACCAGGCCCGTGTGAGGCTCAGAGAACCACTGAGAGAAATGGGACATCATTGATGGTTTCAGCTTTCCTTGGCGGCAGTAGAGCGTAGCGTCTGTGAGACAGCCGGGACACCCAGCTGTTTTCATGTGTACTTGCTGATTGTGGCCTCCATTGATACACTATGCTTGTGCTGATACTGTATAGAAACAGAGGTGAAAGGCAGCTTCAGGATCAGCACGCGCTGCAGACACACCATATCCTGTATTTACGAGGGAGGCCACACGCTGGTCGACTGTATAAGATCCTTATCAGATCCGATGAAAAGCTGTTCTGCACAATTCTTAACTGCTGTCAGCACTTAAGTCACTGTCAAAATGCTTGGGCTATTAAACGGAAGAGCCTGACTGTTGACATCATTTGACCTCCCTTGCTTCCTTAAAGGATCCTCAAGCGCAGGCTCAAAGATTGCCCACTACATTTTATGCTGTTTATATAATGGTTTTAGTTTTTCAGCAGCAACATATTTCCGGGCCACTCAGAGGCAGTGCACCCACGCCGCTCATTCCGACACCCTGTCCACAGCCACAGCCCGGTCGGCCCCGCCGCAGCCCCGGCACCGGCAATCCACAGGGAGCAGTCAATGTCAAGTCGTCAAGAGGCAACCCACCGGAGGAGACACTGCACTGCTGCCGAGTCACTTCAGTGGTGTTCAGTGGCGCCTGTTCTGATCTAACATACGCAGGACACCACCTACTAAGCACCCCTACTGACGACAATAATTGCTTAGTCGCGGAGCCGGCGTGAGTGAGCTCTCCCCCGGAGGGCGCCACCACACGTCCGTCCAACGACAGCCCCCATGGACTCGCCGATACCGGTGACCCCGACGGAACCAAACCAAGGCCCACAGACGTGGAGAGGACATCGAAACTGAGGTCACCCATGAGAGCAGGGCATGAAGGGCCACAGAATTTGAGACTTTTTTTTTTTTTTTTACTGCTGATCGATGAGAATGAGGATGATTAAGATGATGCTACGGATTTCCATTTCGGTCTGAGACTACATGACAGGGCTGTACTCTACGCTTCCTTTCATAATATATCCCGGCGTCAACCAGGCCCGAGAGATACAGACACCTGCAGTGTTGGTCAGGAAATTTGAGCAAACACTCTCAGAAACGCATCCATTAAGTGGATGAAACTCGACTGTGTGGTCCCAGTCTTCCCAACTGAGTCCGCGCAGCAAACTCAACTCTGGGTAGGAGCCGGTCGGGGGCAGAAAAACCACATGACTTCTTCCCAGCCGGGAGTCCGCGCGACGCTAACCACTTCGCCACGGCGGCTGGTCTTCCTTTTCGTTTTAACTTTCAACCCTTCACTGGCTGCTTGGCGGGTGCTATATTAGATTCCATTTTTGAAAACCCTCCGTAATGAGAATACACAGAATATGAACTGTGGGATATCTCCATTGATGCCAAGGGAGCACAGACGGCAATCAGCCATGCCTTCCTGACAAGTCCAATCCAGCGAAACGAAAGGCCTCAGAGCAAGGCGCCGACATGAATGGTTCTGTCTTCAAG
>JADBJO010001412.1:402480-409980 GCA_016801955.1 Conus betulinus | reverse complement strand
GTGTTGTCAGGATCTGATTGTAGATGGGGGAGGTTCAAAGCCTTGATCTTTGTTCAGGCTGGGGCGTCTGGGTCTAATTTCGATGGCTTCTTTAACTTTTGTTTTTGTGAGGAAGGGCTCTGTAGATAAGATCTTGGTTTCTTGGGGGCTGAAACTGTGGGCCGTGGCTTGTACATGTTCATGCATGGCAGAAGTAAGAGATCGGTTTTGATGTTCCTGTAGACGGGTGGTGAGTGGTCTTGATGTCTCGCCAATGTAGGTATGGGTACAGTCTTGACACCCTAACTGGTACACATACACCACACTGCTTCAGTCTAGAAATACGTGAAGTACCCCTTACCTGATGAGACATGTCAGGCCTTTGCATTCACCCGTGACCCTATCTTTGCGCCAGATATGTTTCCCCAAAATTAGTCCCACTCCTTTCATTTTTACTCTGTCTGCATGCATGAGCCACCTGGCATGTACCTTGATGGGCACATGGAGAAAGGAAGGTAAATCAAACTTTCAGACGCATAGAATTTCTCAAAAACAATCTAATTGTGCCAGGCAATAAATACTCAACTCCTTCAGTCAGACTTTGGCGCACTCATTTTTGGTGTGCAGCCAGTATCACACCAGCAGTTGCTGGCACCATGGAAGGCTTGTAGAAGAAGCAGGTCTGACCCTGCAGTCTTCTAAGCACAAACAGCAGAGGGAGAAACAGGGAATAAAGTCCCTGATAGTGGCTCACTGGGTACTGAACTACTACCAAGTCGACAACAATAGAGTTGTGCCCCAAAGTAAACAGCTATCAAAGACAAAATTACTCAACAACAATAGAGTGTGCCGCCATGTAAACAGCTGGCATTGAAAAAAAGTGGCGTTCAGCACAAACTGGACGTGAAACAGTAGTAGTCGCTAATAGAAACACTTTGGAAAACTACAATTCAGGTGAAAACCAGATGAACTCTGACCACTGACACTACATCCATCCCCCCATCCCCACCCTTCCTCTTCAGGTATGTTGGGCGCGGTATCTGCTGAAGACTATACGGCATGATTTATTCTGTCTGAGACCTGGACAGAACGTTTGCGAGATCGCTTGCTTGCGCTCATGAAGACTCAACACGGTGAATATGTATCCTCACAGGAACAGAGCCCTCCATGTCAAAGAATTCCTGTAATTCCCAGACTGAAGTTGGGTTAGATTTCACAGTCTGTGTAGTGAACTAATGACCTGCTCTGGGGTATTTTAAAGGCATGGAAATTGTCTAAATGGACTCAACATTTTCTTTGTTTGTTTGTTTGTTTGTTACCAAAATTTTGCTCCCATGTCGAAGAGGTAAGTGACTATTTGTTTCGTTCTTTCTTTTCTTTGTTTTGAATGTATCTGACCTGACTGAATAAGACCCAATAGGTCGAAATACGTTGTCTTTATTTGTAATTTGTTTGTTCCTTCATTTGGCGGTCCACTTATTCTGCTTTTGTTCTTGTTTCAATTTCACCCAAACAGTCACCTGACATGCTCCAGAAAGTCAATTTCTTGGAATCCTTAAAAGTCTAACCATCAGACCTGCTGTTTGGAGTGTGTTGAACACTCCCATCAAGTAACCAAGATGATAAAGCTGGTTACCGTCTCTCACATGAATATCATTAAAACATTGGCCAGTGTGGCAGATGGTGTCTCTCCACTCCAAACTGTATTTAGATCCATTGTTGTAAGTGTACCGGCGTTTTGAAAAGCTCTTTTCATCTTTGTACCTGTCAATATCCTTTGGCCAAATCGATGCTTTCTATTGCTCCATTCAATAGACAAAATAATATATCAACATCAGATATTGGTTCAGTATCAAAAATGATAACTGCGCATATTCTTTTAAACAAAGTCTGCTAATCTGCCGAATGTACAAAGAAGACCAAAGGCACCAAATCTCGAAATCAGGGCGTACCTTTAATGCCAGAATTCCTTGCTGTGTTTTGAGGACCAAACGTGGCACATACCAGGGTTTTGGTTTTGAAAACACAAAGAATCCATAGACATCAGTGCCTTTGGCTAAATCAGGGCCATAAATTGATAACAGCCTCTACAAAACTGCGCCCATCATCAGGTAAGTGCAAAGCTATGGGCGCAGTGCCCCACGTAAACTGGTGTTGTCCAGGTGTGGTGTGCTTGCTCATCTATAACGTAAATGATGATGTAATTTCACAGCGAAGTAACGGTAAGGACAGGAATGGTTATTGGACAGCGCCTTTTCTTTCTATATAAAGTGATGTGTTTAAAGAGGCAGCTTTTTTCTGTCCGATCTTTTTACCCCACCTCAGTGGCATTGTCCCCCACGCTGCTCATCCCAGCTCCCACTCACAGTCACAGTCTGGTTTGTGCCATCACAGCTCTGGCAGTGAGCGATCAATGTCAAATCGTCAGGAGACAACCACCAGAGAAGACACCACGCTGCTGCTGAATCACTTTGGTGGTGTTTCAGTAGTGTCTGTTCTGATCCAATATGCACAGGACACCATCTGCTAAGCTTCCTACTGATGACAGTTATGAGTCCTGTAGCAAGAGTGAACTTGCCGATGCTGTTGACGCAAAGTCCCGAGAGCATTAGAACATTAACAAATCCAGACACTTTGTATCAAACGCCAAAAACACTACAATCAGCAAGAATGTGGTCCATTTGTAGGAGAACATAACGACTATGCACGGTGCGTAAGAGACGGTTGGAGAAAGAAAAAGAAAGAAAGAAAGAAGAAAGAAAAAAGCTAGTAATTGAAAAACTGTTTTTTTTTTTTCCCGCTTTTTTTCAGATGAAGAGGACCGTGTAAAGCACCAGAAAATGATGAGGTGGATTTCGCCCTTAGGTAAAAAAAAGTCACCCCTTAGGCTCCAGTGATCCAATAACTGATGCCACTAAAAAAGTCCCCAAGAGCAGAGATGTGTAGAGGTAATGAAAACTGAAACTATCACGACAGCAGGGCTGGAGGGGCCTCGGAATTTGAGACGTTTCAGTGCTGAATGATGAGGAGCTTGATCATGACAGTGATGCTGCAGAGTTCCATTCCTGTCAGAATCTACATCACAGGGCTGTACTGTACGCATCCTTTCGTTATACATCCCTCCATTAACCAAGCCCGAGAGATAGACATCTGCAGGATTGCTTAGGCAATTTGAACAACACCCTTAGAAGTGCACCTGTTAGGTGAATGAAACTTAAGTGCATGGTTTAGATCTTCCCATATGGGCCAGTGCCAAACTCAACTGTTGGCAGCAGCCAGTCAGCGCAGAATAATCCCACTGACGAATGGCTGTGATGGGAATCAAACCCACGACCTCTCAGCCTGCGGTCCACAGTACTCATCAGTTCCATGGGGGCTGGCCTGGTCACCGTCACCATCCTCATCATCATCGATCAGCTTAAAAAAATCTAAAAGTCTGTGACCCTTCATTCCCTTTTCTCGTATAATTCAGTATAGTAGGCGTGTCTATGTTATACGGTTATCACAGGAGAAGCACCTACCAATCTCTCTGATCGCTTCGAAATATATATTCCTACACGTCCCCTCCGTTCTTCCTCTGATGACCGAATTTTTCGAATTCCCTCATAAAACCGAAAGAAGCATGGTTCTAGAGCATTGAAATTCACTACCTTTCCATCTTTGATTTGCTTTTATCATTGTTTTACGGAAAAAGAGAAACACAACAAACAACAACAACAACAACAACAACAACAGCATTACAAAAAACCGTAATTCAGGTAGAAAACAAGCAAAACAAAAGACAAACAGAAAAGAAGATATAACCTAAGCATGACGTCACATAAGCATGCACAATGTGGTTGCTAGGTGACATACAATTAAAACTCCCCAATTAAAAACCCAGTGTATTTTCAGCCCTAATCTGTGTGATGGCTGTCTGAGGGTTATCCCTCTGAAACCGGACTCCTCTGATTTGACACCTGATAAAGCTTTCCAGGGATTATTGGTTGTAGAAGCTAGACTCTCCCCATCCATCGCTGGACGATGGCTTTTTAATAAGTCTAAAAGCCAAGATTCGCTGGAAGCCAGACCACTTTCACATCTACGACTCAGTGAACCCATACTCCATGGCCAAACAGTAGGTCACTAAACGGACACTAACAAAAAAAAAAAACTGTGTGCTAGCAGTGTGTCCATAGGTTCGTCTGACTCAAAGACCACATACAGTTCATCCTCTGTCCTATTCATTTGCTGTTTAGGGACTACTGAAACTGTGTATGATATGCGATGGGGTACAGGCTAAATAGGACATGGATTTTGTTGCACCCGGAAGGGGGGCCCAATAAACTAAGATGTTCCTATCCTGGAGGCAGGCAGACAGGCAGAGATGCTGGTTGGGGGGTCTGTGTGTTGCTGTCCCTCGCGTGAAGTCACTTGTTTATCCTGTCTGGTAAATAAGAAGAATTACATAGGCTACAGTTCGTTCCACGCTTTGAAGTTTGCGCAGCAAGTCACACAAAGAAATCATGCCATCAGCTGCACTGCATTTCGGATCAGTGTGTGGTTGCTTTCATGCATTTTTTTCTGGTTTTCATGTTTAAACGTGCGAGAGAGAGACACACACAGAGATAAATAGATAGAGACAGACAGACAGACAGACAGAAAGAAGAGACAGATACAGAGAGACGCAGGAGCAAAAGGAGTGCAGGGAATGGAGAGAGAGATAGAGACAGAGAGAGAGAGAGCAGAAGGGAGAGAAGGAGAGAGAGGGAGAAATTGGCGAGCGGGGAAGGTGCGGGAAAGACATGTTAGAACAATCTGACAATCAAACAATATCAAGAGGGTGCAAAGACAATTAAATTTTGAAGCACCAGGAGGAAAAAAAAAACCAAATGGAGAGAAAAAGGCATAATAATAGCCCAGTCACCACTGGTAGGGGGGGGGGGGGGTCATATAGACAATAAATCTCTCAGAAAAAGTCATCCTCAATCAGCTGACCTCTCACCTCTCCACCAACAATCTCCTCAATCCTTTTTCAGTCAGCCTGCAGCCAGTTCCATAGTACTGACACAGCCCTGCTCCACATTCTGAATGACTTTCTCCTTGCAACCGATTCTGGTAAAGTCTCTCTTCTTACTCTCCTTGACCTGTCGGCAGCGTTTGATACCATTGACCGTACTATTCTCCTCACTAGACTCCATCACGCTTTTGGTATCTCTGACACAACCCTCTCTTGGTTCACCTCTTACCTCTCAGACAGAAAACAGACTGTACTCATCAATGGCACTCATTCTAGGACTGCACATCTGACCTGTGGTGTTCCACAAGGATCTGTCCTTGGCCCTGTTCTCTCTTCGCTCTTTGCACCTCTCCCCTGTTAACCATCATCAAATCCCCACTCCCCTAAAGACCACTTCTACGCTGATGACACTCAAATGTATGACAGTGACTCACCAGACAATGTACAGACCCTCTTGACAATTATAAACTTCAGCTCAATGATGACAATACAGAAGCAATATTGATCAGCACACGTCAAAAGCTCTCTCAACTATCCGCTCTTCTTTCTCTTCAACTATGCAACAATCCATTCCAATTTTCGACTTCGCAAACAATCTGGGTGTCCACCTTAATTCTATCGTTTCCATGCAAAACTTTATGACCCAAACCGTCAAATCGTGCTGCTACTACCGTCGTCGCATTAGCCTGATCAGAAACATCTTTCTACCGAAGCACCTGTCAAACTTTCCCTCTGTTTTCCCTTCTGTCTCGTATCGCTACTGCAGCTCACTCTCCTTTCTGGTGTCAATGAATCTTCTATTCACACCCTACAACGCATTCAAAACAATGCCGCACGCCTTGTACTCAAGAAGAAAAAGACTGACCACATCTCCTGTCCCTCTTCTGTTACAACTTTCCACTGGCTTTCTGTATCAAAACGCATACACTATAAAACTTTTGACACCGTTTTTGTTTCAAGTCCCGGTCAACACTGCAGCCCCCTAACAACCTAACCAATCTACTTAATAATCCACAACCTCCCACGCACTCCCACTCTTCCTCTGATCCTGTCACTTTTCCATGTTTCCACGTACCAAGCTCAGTACCTTTGGCCCACGTGCCTCCTCTCTGTTTCTGTGGCCGACTCTGCTGGAACAAACTTCCACTCCCTCTCAGTCCCGCAGCTGCCTTTCTCTTCTCTTAAGACTGCTCTTAAACTCAACCTCTTTTTTCTCCTTCCTAATTCCTAATGGTCTTCTCTACGATCCCTGCTACTCCCACTGCAGCCTGTACCCACCCGGTGTGGGAACCTGAGATGTAAATATTTGTACATAACTTTTTTTTTTTTTTCCCATTCTTCCTCTCTTTTTGACAGTCTTGTTTAGCCATACAACACGTCTTGAAGTGTGTGTGTGTTGTGTGTTGTGTGTGTGTGTGTGTGTGTGTGTGTTTGTGTGCGCTTGTGCTTACAATCGTGGCGCGTAGAGTTGATTTTTCGTCAAGATTTTGCGCTTTAACAATTACCAGTTGTAGTAGTAGTGATTATAGTAGTAGTAGTAGTAGTAGTAGGTAGTAGTAGTAGTTGAGGGCTCTTGGCTCGAAACCCTAGGCCTTTCGGCCTTTTAAAACAAAAAAAAAAAACCCCATCTTTTCATGTGTTTAGCTTTTCTTGGGGTCTGAAAAGCATGCCTTGTTTATTTATAGTTTGAGCAAATATGCTTCAGACGATTTCCTGAAATAAAATTTTGAGTTTTGAGAATCATTGTCCAGGAAATTTTTGGTTTGTCAATTTGTCATGTTGTTAGTAAATTAAATTTCAAAACGAAGATTGCATTCCACAATTTTACAACTCAGTTAGAAAAACACAAAACGCTCTTTTGTTTGTATTTCTTTGTTTAACAAAGATTTTACCTTCTGAATTCCTTGTTATACTAGCTTGTGGAAAGGAAAAAATGTTTCAAGTAATAAATGTATCCATCCCATTCATCTATCGCTTACCATTCAATAATGGAAAACATGGTGTTTCAGTGTCCGCTTGACATTTTCGTGATTGTTTTATTTATCTGTCCTGTTAGTTGATAAATGTCACTTTGATGTTTGAAATTGTTTGTAAGGTTGGAAACACAATTAAACGGTGATATGTACTACGAGAAAGATAGGTTTGTTATGGTATTCCTACGGCAGTTGTCATTCAATTACTATAAATTATGTATATGTAGGTATATTATTCTAAAAGCGCCTGATTTTTGTTGGTTCGCGCAAAGACCCTTTCAAGTTAAGCAACAATGTTTCATGCTGTATCATGGTGAATTAGGTGCATATTCATAATGATTCTTTGTTTGCGCTGTTTATAAAACTTTTTTATCATTCAGGGTTAAGAAGATTGTAGATGTACTGATCCTGAAGGCTATGTTCACTTAAAAAGCAGCCATCTAGTAGGAATCTGTTCTTCATTTGCGGTTTGCTCTGAACGAGGTTTCGGGGTATAGAAAGACAGGCTCCAGACGATCTTATTTATGTTGAAATTGATCGATTTCCATT
>JADBJO010001412.1:384980-397480 GCA_016801955.1 Conus betulinus | reverse complement strand
CTGGTCAGACTGTACTTCCCTTGTTGGGAGAGTGAATCCATTTTCCCTCATCCTTTTTTTTTTCTTCTCTTATTGCATTCCTGCTGCGACTTAAATCAGTAAAAAGAATGAAACTACCGTTCTTGCTTACCTCAGTGAGCTGGACGCGAGGTGAATGCAGGTGGACAAGAGTTGGTTCTAAGCGCTTGGTGAGTCGATCCGGGCAGAGGAAAGCACGGCTGTGGCAACAAGTTTACGAATCAATCCTCAATGTCCATAGCAACGGTCCCAAAACAAGAACGTGAGCTTCTCAAACACTTTCTCCTTTAAATTCTTCTTGTAGCTCATTATTTATTTATTTTTTTATCTCTTTTACATCATCAAATTGAAAATTCAAGAGACGCAGGGCGAGACAGCCAAAAAAAAATGAAGCAGTTTTCTAGAATGTAGAAAAATAAGGAAGTAGCAAAACCTATCAGAATGCACGGAACTTTCCAGAAGGACAGAGAACTGTCACGTCTTATAGACAAACAAAATGCTCGGAATATTCAAGAAACAATTTTTGGAGGTTTTTTTTTTTTTTTTTTTTTTTTTTTTTTACGTCCTATTCCGGTACGTGAGACCTCTGGTATAATAACGTAATGTGTTGCGCATAAATCATTTAATAAACAAACGCTACATGAAAACACAATCGGAGCTAAACCAAAACACGTAGATTTGAATTAATACATGCTAATGATAAAACGTGTCAAACTGTAACAACCCCCATATCCACCCCCTCTTATCTTTTCCTCTATCACTGCATTCACACTTTCATTAAATATTAGAACTATCAACTGATGTACAGGCAATGAAGAGAAAAGAAATCACACACACACACACACACACACACACACACACACACACACACACACACACACATATGTATGTATGTATATATGTATGCATATAGGGAGCCGGAATAGCTCAGTTGGTAGAGCGCCAGACTCGTAATCTTGGTGATCTGGGGTTTGCGGGTTCGAATCCCCGCTGGGGCGTTTCGGTACAGGGGGATTTTTCCCTCGGAGTTAACATCGGTTCTGACTCCATTTCCCATACAGTCCTTCGAATGAGGACTATAAACCGAGGTTCCGTGTGTGAACGCACGCGCATAATATCTTGCACACACGTAAAATCCCATTACCAACTTTCGGAAGAGAAGGCCAGTTTGGGCCGTTGGTATGGACGACACGTTACACATAGCATGCACCCTGCGTGAGAAATGGAAAGAATGAAGGAAAGTAAGGAAAATGAGTGATCGATATTGAACGATACTGATTGGATGACACGGGTAACGACTGAATGAACCGCCAGCTGGCAGTTCTTCAGTCGGCACTACCCAGGTAAGCAGCCTGAAAAACGAATGTTGATTGTAAAGCGCTTAGAGCTTGGTCTCTAGCCGAGAATAGGCGCTATATAAGTATTCATTATTATTATTATTATTATATATCTGACGATTGCGGGCGCATGAAACAACGTTGTAGAATTTGTCTTATTTTTAAACCTTACCTTTTAACATATATATATATATATATATATATATATATAGAGAGAGAGAGAGAGAGAGAGAGAGAGAGACACACACACACACACACACACACACACACACACACACACACACACACACACACACACACACAGACTCACTCACTCACTCACTCATTCACTTGTTGTGTAAACCCAGGTTTCGAATCATCATCAGCTGCGCACAATTCGAAGCAGCTAGTTGGGACTCCCGTGCATGTTTGAAGACAATTTTCTGCCAGTAGATTCAAACTGGCGTCTCTGTTTGGCCGGGGTTCTGTCAACAGTCATGTCAAATCATTGGCATGTATTGTCTTGATGACGAAGGGGGTTAGGAGAAGCCGTCTCCTCCTAGGTCTAAACACCATCGTTTTTACACCAATACTATCACTACAGCTGATACCACCACCACTGCTGCTGTGCTGTCGTTCCCTCTTGCTGCTACCGTGTCTACTTCTGTTTCTGTCTCATAGCTGCGGCTCCGCTGCTTTTGCTGTCTCTGCTGCTACATCTGTGGCTGCTGCTGTCGCTACCGCCTCACAACTCTATTACTGGCATACAGGCTACTGCTGTGTTTGCTGCTGCTGCTGCTGCTGCTGCTGCTGTTGTTGCTGCTGCTACAGCGGCTGCTACTTCGATTTTTTCGCTATCGTTAGGAGTCCCAAAAGATGACATGATGCAGCTGAGGATGATGGTGCAGTGGGTGAGTCACAGCTGAATTTGTGTGTATTTATATTTGTTTGAGTGTCTGCATATGTGCGTGTGTGTGTGTGTGTGTGTGTGTGAGAGAGAGAGAGAGAGAGAGAGAGAGAGAGAGAGAGAGAGAGAGCACGTGTGTGTGCGAGTATGATACAAATGTATGTGTGTGTGTGCGGGTGCGTGCGTGCGTGTGTGTGCGCGCGCGCGTGTGTGTGTGTGTGTGTGTGTGGAATGGTGGAGGTGAAGGAGGATGAAAGGGGAAAGGTGGGAAAGGTGGGGGCGGTTGGCACACGCACATTACAGTTAATCTTCTTATACTTTGTTGTTGGAAACTGGATGAGGTTTTCAAGACTGGGGAGCAATAACGGGCTAGTACGCCCTTTCGTGGTAATACGCATCAGAGTTTCCTATTTAGCTGTGCACGCAACAGTTTCTGAAAGCGCAACTGTTGTGCTTTGCGCCGTTTCTCCAGTATTAAGTTCAAAGTGTAGAGGAACGGATTGAGTGCTGAATTGAGTGGCAACACCAAAGTAGCCATTCCGACGTTAACCTCCTCAGGAATGACGACACCACTGGCAGCCAGGACGCACACACAGACCGATAGGAAACCAGCACAGGAAATCAGACAGTGCAACGGGTAGGAGACGCCTAGCTATGTCTGCTTCCTTGGATTTGGTGTTCTCGATCCCAAGTTCCTGGATCTGTGTCAGTTGATTTGATAAAGATTTACGTCTAACTGACCGGTAAATTAGAACCTGACCCACGCCCGTAATGAGAAAGAGACTTAGGTTGCAGATGATCATGATAATAAAGGAATACATCTGACCAGGAAACGTCTGATTTGGCGAGAGGCAGTGGCATACAAACACCTGTCTGGTGGTAAAGCTCCCAGTGAGAGGCTACAGGGAGCAGAGGCACCCATCGCCAGCGTCAGTCCTAATGCCCACATGATGGTGCAGGTTATGTGAGCTGATTTGGTTCTGAACTGGATAGCACTGAAAGGAAAATGAAGCACAAGGAAGCGATCCAACGTGATACAACAGATCAGGAATACTGATACTTCAGATGATAACATGCATAAGTACCCTGCAATGCTGCAAGCTGGACTCTCTTTCCATGTACTTTCATTCCAAATATATCTACCCAAATAAATCCAGTCTGCCACACAAATAATGACCAAAGACACTCCCATTAAAAAATCAGAGACGCACAGATAAAGAACAAATACTACAAAACTAGCCTTTGTGCTTTTTGATAGAGTACATGCATGATAGACAAAACCCGACACCGTTGCCCAAAACAGCAAGCACAGCAAAAGTCACAAGACTAAAACGGTAAACAGTGGATTTCAGCAAGTCATCACATGACGAAATTTTGTCAGATGGGGCAAAACATGACCCTTGAAAATTGTCAGGTAAAAAGATAGGGCAACATAACTGGAAGTTGTCTGCAAAAACATGCATAAGATTTGTCATGTGTTTCAGGAAATGTGGGGTGAAATAGCTTACAGGGCAACTCAACAAACTGACAAACTGAAGATTACGAAACAAGCGTTGTCCTTGCAGTACTTTTGTTTCAGTCCATGATAAGTCTAGAAATTGCAAGTTTGGCATAAGAGCTGATAAGATGCTCAAGTTCAGAAAATCTGTCTGGACATGGGAAATATTGAAGCTCACCAGTGATGGGTGTACATACTGGCTTTGAACATGAGGAAAACTACCAGACAAAGGATTACCTGCCAGATTCAATCTTCGCAGTTGAGAGGCATTCCTGTAAAATGGCTGAAGTTGACAGAACGAAGTAGATTCCTACTGAGATCCAAGCTGTGCAGATTTGGTAATCTGACTCTGATTAACTTCCTCCATGCACACGCGCCTGAACACCCAAATGGATCAGCATGACGTTCTCTGTTACGTCACTCATATGTATTCCAGTCCCTGGGACTTCCAGGTAGCGTAATTGTGGAAAAGATCTGATGAGAAAAGTGTGGTTGCAGGAGAAACCGAAACCGTAACAAAAACACACATGACACAGGGCATCTGATGTTGCACATCAGTTCATCGTCGTACAGTGGACATTGAGGCAGACCATCACACAGGTGATCCACGTGCAGACAGACCGTTTTGTAACTGTCACGACATCGATAATATCCTGGGCACGTCTTATAATTCTTACAGTCAGCTTCGTCCTCATGCCCCGGACAGTCCATCATGTCATTACACCTGACATAGACAGGTAGACAATAGCCGTCATTGTGACACTGAAAATGAGTTTCTGGGCACTGCCTGTTGTTTTCTGGCAAGGGAACTACACTGAATTTTCCAGGTTGGTCAAAGTATACCAAAGCTGGGGGTTGTCTGAAATTATATCTATGAAAGCCTCCGTAACATGCCTTCATGACGTTTGTTATGCAGTCAGTGGCGCTACCACATCGTTTCTCCGTGTCCATACACTGAACACAGAATACAGCAAAAAATAGGTCTGGGGCATGAATTTCAACATGTTTTATCCTAGGTATGTTTTTGTTATAATAGGAGATAACAGAAACAAGCATTAAAAACGTGAAAACATTTATACACTGCGTAATATTTGATTTAAGAGGTGAAATCCAATTTTCTAGCACATGTTTGAAAACTTCTACTGCAACACACATTTTCACTTCATGCAAAGAGTACAATAATTGCACAGAAAAAAAAAAAATGTATACTGTTACAAAAGTTTTGATTTTACACATTGTTTTATCTTTAAACGAAGAAAGCCGTTTTTTTTTTTTTCACCCATACATTTTTCTGGTATGCAGTGGTTCACAATCAGATACATGATTTGTGAGCCAAATGCTCTAAACTGATAGTCAAGAAATCACACCAACTTAGGCAGATAGTGCCTTTTACCTCATGCTCATCAACAGAATATTTTAAATAGGTGTTAATATATGCCGATTAATTGCAAGCGTATCTAGAATGTTGTACACAGTTTAAATTGTCATTTTATCACTTAAGTTTTTTTTTTTTTTCATTTTACTGTCTTGGCATTAAATTGGAATTAAACAATCAATTTACGATGAAATAACTTAAATCTAGTCAGACAGTTTTTTTTGTTCTGTATTATATACCCAACAGATATTTGTTGCTAACATTAAATGATATATAAACTGATTTGCACTTTCACTTACAGCAGCATTTAATGAGAGAAGCAAACAAACAAACAAATGAATATGCATTAACATCAGTGTCTGCCTCCTTAAAACAAACAAACAAACAACACAAACAAATGGATTCTTCTCTCACTCTCTGCCTACGTGTTGTGCGTGAAAATTTTTTTCTCACAATCTGTGTTAGTTATTAGGTCCGTGCATGTAAAATTGTTTTCCTTCGCATAATCTTGAAAACAAACACCACATTACTTTTGTTCCAAAACACAAAAAAAGCGTATTCATCGTTTGCATAACCAAGTTTTACAACCATCAGAAATTCTATTCACACGAACACACACACACACACACACACTCTCTCTCTCTCTCTCTCTCTCTCTCTCTCTCTCTCTCTCTCTCTCTCTCTCTCTCTCTCTCTCTCTCTCTCTCCCCTGCGAGCGCGCCCCCTAATTATGACATCACAAGGCAACCCTTTGCCACAATGGAGCCCATACTTGCACAAAGCAAAATCGGTTCTGTAATTATGAAGATCACTCGAAAACAAGAAATCGTAGCAGAGCAGACCAACCTTTACTCAGCATCTGTTTTTTTTTTTTCAACAACAATTACCCACGACGCAATATCCTAAACAAATTGGTTTGTAAGAGGGGTTTTTTGCAGTGTTTGAAGCCTAGGTAGTTGGCGAACTGAGCGAATTCGTGACTGATGAAAGGCGGTCTATTGTCAGTCTTGACAATATCACCAGTGCCATGCCTAGCGAATATTGCATCTAATCTGGGAATCACAGTCTTGGCTTTTGTTGATGACAAAATTTCTACTTCTGGGTAGCCAGAGTAAGCATCAACGACTACGAGGATGTATTCGCCAGCTGGGAATAGACCAGTGCTCACATCAGACCAAGGACTCCCAGGCAATTCTGTCATTTTGAGAGGTTCTGTAAAGTGATCAGAGATTGTTGCCAAACATGCTAGGCAGTGTGGATCTCTGGCTTCCACCTGACGATTCATATGCGGAAACCATATCTTCGCACGAAGAAGTCACTTTGTTTTGATGATGCCTTGATGACCTTCGTGTGCTATATCTACAGCTTGCTGCTGAAGGCTTCTAGGGATGACAATCTGTGTTCCTCTCAGGATCACTTGATGTTCTTCACTGATTGACAATTCATTGCAAACTGTCTTGAAGATTTGGAAATCAGACGTATCAACTGTGATGTCTGATGGGGTTTGCCATGCACCTGTTTTGACAGCGTACCGAACGGCTTCTACAGTCGGGTCTTCTGTTGTTGCTTTGGCAATTTCTTGCAATGTCATTGCTTTAGGAGCTGTATGGTCAACTATGAAACTGATGTATTTCTTCAGCAATCTTGGATGCATGACTTGTCTTGACATCAAACTTCTCTACTGGGTGTCGACTGAGGAAGTCTGCAGGATTCTTTTCACCTGGTGGATAACGTACAGTGAAATCGTACGAGTGAAAGTGAAGATTCCAACGTTTCTATACGTGCTGATGGTCTTGATGTTGGGTTGCTGAAGATGTTCTCGAGAGGTCTGTGATCAGAGATGACAGGGAAAGGACGATCAAAGACATACAGATGAAAATGCTCGCAAGCCCATACGACAGCAAGTGCTTCTCTTTCAGTCTGTGAATATCTTGACTCCATATCTGTCAGTACACGACTGGCGTCAGCAAGGATGTGGGTTGTTTTTGTCATCTCGTTGTGAAAAGAAGTGCTACAAGCCCAAATGGGCTGGCTTCAACGATGACTTCTACTGACAAATCAGGATTGTAGTAAGCCATAACTTCATTGTTGGTCAGCCCTGATTTTAGTTCTTAAAGTGCAGCATCATGTTCTGTAGTCCACTTCCATTCTGCATCCTTGTGAGTGATCAGGAAGTGGTTTGGTGACAGCTGCGTAGTTTGGAATGAAGCGTGAGACATAGCTTGTCAGACCGAGAAAACTTCTCATATCCTTGACATTGGTAGGTGTTGGTACCTTGTGAATTGATTCTATTTTCTGTGGGTCTGGTGAGATGCCATGTCGACTGAAGACAAAACCATAGAAATCTATGTTATCCTTGTTGAACTCACATTTGCTTTTATACAGAGTAATTTTTTTTCTTTAAGTGTTGCAAAGACCTTTTTCTAAATTCTCATCATCCTCCTTCTGATTGTCTCCATAGACCAAAATGTCATTGTTTGTGTTTAATGACCCAGGAATGTCTGCCAATATTTTAGCAATATGATTTGGAAGAATTTCAGCAGCAGCGCTGGTGACACAGAAGTTCAGGCGTTTGTAACGACATAAGCCAACGTGCGTAGAAAAAGTTGCCACGTTTCTTGATTCTTCACAGAGTTCCAGCTAGCGATAGCCGCTGTTGTGATCCAACTTAGAGAAGACTGTTGCTTGACTGAGTTTCATCAGAATATCATCAATTGTTGGCATGTTGTGTCTTGTGCGTTTTAGTGCCTGATTTGGAAGACGCATGTCTACACATATTCGGATTTCATCTGGTTTCGTGGCTTTTGGAGCTACTACTATTGGTGATACCCATAGAGCTGGCCCATCAACTTTCTCAATGATGTCCAGTTTTTTCTAGTCGTTCAAGTTCAAGAACTTCCTTTCTCGTGTGGTAAGGAATGTGACGGTCAGGCTGTACAGTGGGCTGAACATCTGGATCAACATATAGTTTCACCTTAACATCTTTAAGTTTTCCCATCTCTGTTGAAGAGTTCTGGTGACTCCTCACACAGTTTCTCAGCAATGGTACATGATGAAGGTGTTGATGCCATGAAGCAAAGTGAATCAGCTGTAATTTGGGGGCAGTGTCACCACAGAGTAAATTTCCACTTTTTGCATGTGGTCCAGACTGAATGACATAGACAAGTTGTGAATACATTGTTATCCTTGTAAGAAATATGTGCCTCAAACTGTCTTAGCACAGTTAGTGAACTGCGTGAGCCATATGCAAAAACCTTTGTTGGGATATACTTTAGATCATGGACATTTGTCTCGAGGATGTCGATTACCACCACCACCATCCACAAGCTTGTTGCTTGACTGATGTGATCTCTGGTTTTGTTGACGTAGACCTTGTTGTACACCACTTTTAATTTGATTTCTTTTTGGCTGGCTCCATTGTCTGTGTACAAAATTCACACTGACTGTGTCACTGGGATTTGCCTCCATCTCTGTTGCTTGAAGATCAGAAAAGTTCAAGAGATCGTGTTAGTTTCAATACATAGATTAAGGTCATATCCTCACGAAGACCACGTCTCCTGAGACGGTGTGACAGACAACCTTGAAGAATCTTACTTTTGATCTCTCTATCAGGATCTTGAAATTCACAATGGGCAGCTAACATATGTAGACGAGTACAGAACGTGTCGATGTTCTAATTCGGTTCTTGCTTTGCTTGACGAAACTTGAAAGTTTCAAAGTCAACATTTGTTTGTGGCTCAAAATGATCTAACAGCGATTTGGTGAGCGTTTTGTACCCATCTGCATTGTCTTGACCTATCCGGTCTTCACTAAATGTTGTGTAGATGTCATACAACTTCTTCTCCAGCTGAGTGAAGCAGTAAAGCTTTCTT
Source organism: Conus betulinus (assembly GCA_016801955.1). NCBI lineage: Eukaryota > Metazoa > Mollusca > Gastropoda > Neogastropoda > Conidae > Conus > Conus betulinus. Next base: position 388,494 of record JADBJO010001412.1, on the reverse strand, counting down.
TCGTCCATGGTCCGTAATGTTCATTGCTTTCAGCATCAGTTTGAACCGCGCTAACCATTGTTCCATCTTGTGCCACCCCCGTCATCATAAACAGAGAATTTTTCGAAGACAGGGTGTGCAGTTGCCATAACTCGTTGCCAATGTAATTTTGAAGATCACTCGAAAACAAGAAATCGTAGCAGAGCAGACGAACCTTTCCTCAGCATCTGTTTTTCAACAACGGTTACCTATGACACAACTTCCTAAACAACTTCCTGTAACTTCCTGTATCTATGGATACGTCTTAAACACGTATGACGCTACAGGTTCCACTGTAAAAGTTTGCTTGAGATTCAAGTCTATTTAATGGAAAGAAGGGATCACCAAGCCATCCTCACTGAGCTCTTCAGCACTGGTGATGTAAAACAATCTGGCAATAAATTGTGTATATAAATGCGAATATGTATGCATGTATGTATGTATGTATGTATGTATGTATGTATGTATGTATGTATGTATGATGAATGGATGGATGCTCTCCAGGGATGACTCAGTCACCCACACAGCCATTGAGAACGCCGCCTCCCTGCCTGCCAATGAGGAGCTCGTCGCTCCACCCACCATTAGCGAACTCAGTAAGGCCATCGACTTGCTAGCCTGGGATAAAGCCCTGGGTAGCGACGGCATATTGGCAGAAATCATCCAAGCCAGTGAGGAGTGGTCTCTCCTCAGTCAACTCCACGTGTGGCCTGGTGGGTGCCACTGTGGAGGTGTGGTGAATGCTGAGTGGTCGTGCGAAGTGCTGTGGAGTGGTAAGGCTAGGGACATGCAGTGATGAGACAATCAGGGAGGCAGAAGGAGGTGACGGTCGACGTTTGTTCAAGGGTTGGTCTCTCTCATACCCAGCTCTTTCCCTCCTGAAGTCTCTAGGGCGAGGGACGATCATCAGTTGTAGCGCGAAGTCATGCTCAACAATGAGCTTTCCGAATTTAACATCAGCATAAACAACTGATCGCGTTACATTCGGATCCTAATCCACCAGGTCTAAACCACCAGATCTAATCCACCAGGTCTAATCCACCTGAACCTCACAGGGCCATTGGGGCCTCTTTTACAGTCTTGAGTTTGTTTACGGATCTCCATGGTCACACACACACACACACACACACACACACACACACACACACACACACACACACACACACAATGTCAGTTATCACTAAACAACTGTGTAGACAACCGTTTTCGTTGGAACACATCTTAAAATACACACACGATTGCTGACTTAACCTAAACAATGACGCAATACGTTTCCAGGATATGACGTCGTCGTTACTTAAATTAAAATGACGAAATGACAAACAAACTTTTACCCCCCCCCCCCCCCCCCCCCCCCCCCCCCCCCCAATGTCATTGTTACAACGCCCAAAACAGCTAAACTGAAGAAAACAAACTTACTTGAATTCCGAACGATTGTTAAATCTAAGAAAAATGAAAACTCAACTCTTAACTAACTAAAGCGAACAACTTCCGTGACTTAACAACAAAGAATGAAAAATCCAAGTTACATCGATATGAAATGATTACAATTTCCACGATGCAAAATGTCTACAACACAAACCTATGATGCAACACGAACCTACAGAGATCTACGTTTAAAAAAAAGTATGTATTCCTAAAATGTGATGTAACTCTAAACTGTAAGATGAATTCATAATGCAAACAGATCTGTGATCTAATAAAACACAGGACACAACACATCGTTGTGTCCTAACACATTTTCTGGCACATGTAGTGCTGCACCACTACACATGAGCTTCTGCTGCAGTGTTGGGAAGAAAGGGCCATAGCCCACGACATGCAGAATGCAAACAGCATCACTCTATATAAGAACAAAGGGACTGCAGCGACTGCAGTAAGTATCGCGGAATATCTCTTCGTTGGCAAAGTCGTCACCCATGTCGTCCTTATCATGCTGCAGCTACTCGCTGAACAAATGTGTTCAGAGGCACAGTGCGGCAGCTTCAGAGCTGCGAGGTCGACAATCGACATGATATCCTCCCTGAAGCAGCTACAAGAAAAGCGCCACTAGCAGGGAGGACCCTTGTTCATTGCCTTCATTGACTTGACCAAAGCGTTCGACTTGGTCAGTAGGTCAGGCCTCTTCACCCTAGTACTCCGGATAGGATGTCCCCCCACGCTCCTGAAGATGATCATGTCCTTCCATGACAACATGAATGGCACTGTCCTGTAGAATGGTTTATCTTCAGATCCCTTCCCACTCCAAAGCAGTGTCAACCAAGGATGTGTTCTGTCTCCAACACTCTTCGACATATTCTTCTCCCTGCTGCTGCGCTACGCTTACCGACAGTCTGCCACAAAGGAACTACAATGTCCACACGGGTTGATAAGAATATGTTGCTGCTCCATGTCATTGCAACATGCGTAGGTCGAATGCACGACAGCCAGGTTGCATGTGGGGATGGCTGGGAAGGAGGGAGATGCCTCTCTGAAGCCAGGGATGACAGACCTAGACCAGACTAGACGAGCTTGAGGAGAAAAGAAACAGACTACAAGAGCTGCGAAAAAAAAATCAGAAGATATGCTTGTGAGGCCTAGAGTCCAGGTGGATTCAAAATGGAGAAAATCCAAGTAAATATTTCTGTGATTTAGAAAACCATCAATATGTCGTTAGAGCTATGCACTCTTTGGAGAAAGATAATGGTGAAATAATTTTTGAGCAAAAGGAAATTTTGAAAGAAGCACAAACTTTTTTTTTATGAAAACCTGTACAGTGAGAGGAAAACTGCTAATGTTGATCTGTCTTCACTAATATATGATGCTCCCGTGTTGAATGATGATGAATGTGAAATGTTGGAAGGAGCTGTCACACATGGTGAAGTTTATGATGCACTCAGAAAATTGAAAAATAATAAAAGTCTTAGTTCTGATGGCTATACAAAAGAATTCTTTAAGTTTTTTTTTCAATGACATTGGTCCTTTTTTGGTTCGCTCTATTAATTATGGATTTTCGATTGGTCAGATGTCAGTTACACACCGACAAGAAATAATTACCTGCATTCCAACAGAAAAACCAAAACATTGTTAAAATATTGGCGACTACTAAACACTTCCTACAAAATAGCATCTGCTTGTATTGCCACCAGAATCAAAGAAGTGTTGCCAAAGATTATTCACTCTAATCAGAGAGGTTTCATGAAAGGGCGTTGCATAGGAGAAAATATTAGACTTGTTTATGATACTTTGTTATATACACACATAATAAAAAAACATCCTTGACCTTCTGCTTTTAGTTGAGTTTGAGAAAGCCTTTGACAGTGTTTCCTGGAAATTCTTGAACAAAGCATTAGAGGTATTCAATTTTGGTGAAGAAATAAATAGGTGGATCGAAACTTTTTATAACAATAGTCAATACATGCATGTCAGTTAAAGGCCACTATTCAGACTGGTTTCAAATTTGTAGAGGTGCTCATCAGGGCGACCCACTTTCACCCATATTTATGCTTAATCCATG
>JADBJO010001412.1:364980-374980 GCA_016801955.1 Conus betulinus | reverse complement strand
GGTGTGAGGTCCTTCTAGTCGATACAGGTAGAGTGACAGACGTGCGGGTGTTATGCTGATCTGACAGGTCAGGGAGTTTCACACACAAAGCCCGACTTTCCTTCGTTACATCCGCCACCATCGACCTCGCCCCTAGAAGGGGACAGGGTATAACAAACTGTTCTCTCTGTAATCCCACTTGAGAGCATACGGAGTGGTAAAAAGAAAACCACAGCGCCCTCATCCCAGCGCAAAATACCCAAATACCTGCAACACGAAAGAGGCGTTCAAGTGTTGTTTTCAGTCTCATAAAGGAGATGTCAATACGTGCGGGCTTATGACACATCAGACTTGTTGAGGTAGGAGACTATAAGATTTATATCCAATGGATAAAGATATCAATGTGTAGATGGAAAGGATGTAAAATGAGGGTCTTACGTATGAAACACGAGAGAGCTGTTGCGCTAGGATGCGTCACCAACGTAATTTTACGTATGTTTAAACACAGTCAAAAACTGAATTACCCCCCCCCCCCCCCCCCCCTCTCCCCCCCCCCCCCCCCCCCCCCCCCCCCCCCTTCCGGTTTTATGCGTGTTCAGTAGGCTCCTGGCGGACACTGACAACGACATAACAGTCACTTCGCTTGACGAATTGTTGGCTTCCACAGAATCAGAGCGATGAAATTTGCCTTCTTCGATTATTGATCCTAGTGTTAATTCTTAAGAAGCAAACTGTTTATCTGAAAAGGAATCATCTAGATTTGGAATGAATATTACTCTTCCCATCTTCAGTTAGCCTTCGTTTTCTATGTTCCACTTGTAAAATGTGTTTTTCCTCCTATTGCCTGTAGGTGTTGCTTGTATTCTAATTAGGAATGCATGGCATCATCAGTATATCCAGACAAGTAAAAGGTTGAGTGAAAGTGAAATGAGAGAGAGAGAGAGAGAGAGAGAGAGAGAGAGAGAGAGAGAGAGAGAGAGAGAGAGAGAGAGAGAGAGAGAGAGAATTACATACGTTCTCAATTTTACAGTAGAATATAGTATTTTTCATCTGTAGAAAATTCAACAGAAGTCGACAAAACTTCATCATCAAGCACTGAAGTAAGATGAAAAAAAGCACATTGCAGAGCAGCAGCAGCGAGAAGAGTAATAGAAGTATTAATGTTTTGATCATACTGTTTGAACGAAACAGTTTCAGTCATCCAGATAGGAGGTAAAAACGAAATCAAATAAAAAGTAAAAGTAACAGCCTGTAGACGAATAAATCCAGGAAGCAAAATCAAATCCCACCGTAATGTAATGGAATCCAATCAAAGAGAAAGGCAGTTTGTAAAATACACATGACAAAATAGTTTATATGCATTATTCAACCATCAAAGTGGAAACACGACTTCAAAGCAGGTCAACACAGTCTGGGTATGGGACATAAAACAAAGCTGGAATAGCATTCAGTAAGTCAGAGGGCAAAACACACACACACACACACACACACACACACACACACACACACACACACACACATCACACACACACACACACACACACACACACACACACACACACACAGGCTTTCTTGGAAATGTGCACTGTACAACACAAAGCCCTCATGGCTTGGATGCTCTGCTGTCTTTTTTTTTTTATATACATAGTATCCTCTGAAGGAAAACTTGTTTCCTTGAATTACATTTACAGACAGTAAGTTATTCTTCAATAGAACATGAACATTTGTGTCCTCCGTTGTGTGCAGTTTGGGACAAGTGAGATCGTTGACTTACGTAACTTAATCCTATAAATTCTCTGGGGAACATCCGATTGTAAGCCTACAACTGTTTTTTTCTTTCTTTCTTTTTTTTTTAACATCCATACGGATCTCCGTTCACACATGCACACTAACGCAATGTGCAAACGTAACATTGACCAACCATTCGAAAATGTAGGTAACTGTCACCGTTACCCTCCCTTCATTATTGCCAAACAGTTCATCGGAAGTATCACTGTTATTCTCACGCCATAAATGTTAAGGTGTGAGTAAGAATGATAATTGCATGCACAGGAAATAAAGTTTATGTTTTGACATTATATTACTGCATGTGTACTGAAGCTGACTTGAATGTGATAAAGACGGTGAGATTACAATCGCATTTGTTTTTGAAACAGCACGTATCATTCCATCTCACACCAGTGTCAGTACAGCATTAAAAAAAAAAAAAACAAAGATGCAAAGCATATAAACGTACTCCCAGTTTATCCTGAATACGCGTGAGATATTCTACAAAGAGGAAAAACCGTCTTAGGCTGGTGTAACCGTTAGTAATGGCTATTCTGGTAAACATCGGCCATCATCTGTGACCTATAATGAACATACTTACAATTTTTCAGAAAGATCGGCCAAGTACTTTCTAAGATTTTCCATAAAGAAGAAAACCGTAATGGGCCGTTAGTAACGGCTATAACGGTAAACTCTAACATTGGGCATCGTCAGTGACCCATAATGAACATACCTACAAATTTTCAGAAAGATCAGCCAAGTACTTTCTGAGATATTCCATAAAGAAGAAAAACCGTTAGGGGCCGTTATAGCCGTTAGTAACGATATTATATTAATAGGAATTATATAAAAAAAATATATATATATATATATATATATATATATATATATATATATATATAAACAAAATATAACAAAGAGTTTCAAAACCACAACAGAAGATATAAAAAGATTTCCAAAATTTCGGGCTTTAATGCCTTCATCAGTGGTGAGTTGACTGGCAGGGGAGTCACACGGCATTTATACATTCATAAAAAGAAAGTGAATCAAATTCACTATTTTTGGAACAAGAAGCTAAAAAGGATTTCAGGTACCAGACAAATCTCAAATTTCAAGTAAGAATTTAAGTAAACTGCATATCTTCCAAGTTCACCATAAACCTGATCATTGGGCGTTCTACTGTCTACATTCAAAAAGCGCTTCAGTGCATACAGGTAAACTCTTTCAATTAAGGCAGGCACCTTTTTCAAAAGCCCATACTTCTGCTCTATATTGTAAAACTGGCTGCACCTGTGAATCAAACAATTTTGTAAAAACACTGAACAAGTTACACCCTAGCTTGTACAAAATATGAAGAATACTGTTGACCGCCTTTTTTGCTCTGTTGACTATATCTTGACAAGCAAAATCAATTCTGAGCTTGGTTGTAAAACAGATACCAAGATATTTATAAGCATTAACCGCATTTATTCTCTCATCTCCATAAGTCCATTTTTCAGTACTGGCCAAATATTCTCCTTTCCGAAATACAACAATACTGGTCTTATCATATCAATATTTAATTCTGGTCTGCATTCTGCAGAATACAAATCATTTAGTTTTCTCTGGAGACCAACCACTGACACTGATAGCAAAATAATATCAGCAGCAAAAGGCTGCATACACAATTCTAAAATGTCAGGACTTATTCCATGACGGCCCATTTTCAATCATTTCCAAGGCTAGCTCAGTAATGAATAAGGAAAATAAAAATCGGACTACAGACATCTTCTAGTTTGACCCCACTTGTACACTTGACAAAGTCTGGTAATTTTGCGCCTGATCGTATTTTTGCTTTTACCTCACAATACATACTCTTTATGATGCAATACAACTTACCCGTGATTCCATTTTTTAAACAAAACAGGCCATAACAATTTTCGAGAAATGGAACCAAAGCCTGTTCGAAGTCTACAAAGGCAGCATAAAACTTCTGATTATTTACAAATTGTTTCCGAACAGCAGCAAGCAGAGTAAATATATGATCAGTTGCGGAATAACCTCTTTTAAACCGCGCCTGATGTTCTCCTGTTATATTGCTCTGACTTACCCATTCATGCAATCCACTGTTAATAACAGAACTGTAATATTTGCTACAAATGTTACATAACGAAATACCTCAATAGTCACTTACATTGTTAACCTTGCCCTTCTTGAACAAGCGTAAAATCTTGGATTCTTTCCAGCTGTCTGGGTAAACGCCATTACCAAAGAGAAGTTAAACAGCTTCACTAAGAAATTCAAGACGGAGGTGCAAGAATGTTGAAAAATAAACCACCAATTAGACCATCAGTGCCAGCACAGCAGATTTTCCATTTCTCAATTTTCTGATTGGGAGCGACACTTCTTCTCGAGATATTGCTCTGTCACAAGGAAAGTCCTCATCTTTATTATCGTAAACTATGATCTCTGTTATATTATTTTCGTCAACTTTCTCTAGCAAGCTTCTAAAATGTTCGAGCCATGCAGTTATAGAAATATTGTTTGACGGTTGACATTTTCTCTCTTCTTGCAATCTTATGTATAGTTTCGCAAAAGTCATGTTGTCGTTTCACTGAATTAATCAGTTCATTTGGCAACGATTCACTGTGTTCTTTTTCCTTTTATTAAGATTTTTATATTCACGTCTTGCGACACAGAATGTGACTCGATCATCTTTATCCAAAGTTTTACAAAAAATGTCTCCACATACTATGCATTTTATGTTTTGATGTTTTACAGTCCTTATCATACCAACTATCACTAGGAATACTTTTATTCAAAAGAGTCTTTTTCTTCATAATATCAGCTTGTTCTTTCATGATCATCTAAAATTGTGTTGCTTCATTTACATCCATATATATAAGACCTTCTGCTATTGCCATTTTCTCTTTGCCATCTTGAGAGCACGTGAAGCGATGGAATTCCAGGGCGTAATCCTTGTTCCAGAAATATTTAACAATAAACGGATTATTTTCATCATTCGCGTCATTTTTTTTTTTTTTTTTTTTTTTTTTTTTTTTGGGGGGGGGGGGAGGTGTATTTCTTTTCGTTTTGATTGTCAATATGCAGTACAAGGAGCATGTGATCAGATATTAATGTTTTCCATAACAGTAAGAGTTAACTGTCCACATAGAGGCTCAAAACCGTTTTCTTGACACCAAAAAAACAGTCATTTGCACTGCATCCTACATCCAAAATATATGTAAAACGACCTTCAAGGCCGCCACTACACATTCCGTTTAAAAGGTGCAGTCCCAAAACAGTGCACATTTCCAAAAGTTTCCTTCCATATGCATTTAAGGTTTTATCTTAAGAAGTTCGTTTCATACAATTGTCATTCTTATTATGAGCAGCATGTAATTCAAGCTCATCTCTAACATTTCTGGGAATATGTCAGAAGTTCTGACATTCATATCACCACATAACAATATTTCAGTGTCTTCTAAAGATAACAACTTGCTTACAATACAATTTTCAAACAGATCAATGCCATTGTCGAAACCGTTGATAGAGTAATAGGGCGAATTTTCAGAAGGATCATACGCACATACAAGTAAAATGTTTTTTTATAAAGACAAAAAAAAAAAAAAAAAAAAAAACCCTCTTTATCAAGTATAAATGTCATGGAATAAAGACTCTCACAATCAACCTCATGCACATATGGAAGAAGATATTTTCGTATCAAACAAATTATTCCTCCTGAACTTCTCCCTTGCCTTGTAAGTTTTGACAGCTGGTTTAACGAATATTTTGTGATCTGTAAATAAACATGATTCAAATTTTTCTGCAAACATTTCCACCACCAAACAAACAAAATCAAATGAAGAAATGAACTGCATGAAGCGTGAATTGTCTAATTTATTAAACAACCCACATATATCCAGTGAAGGAAGAAACACTATCTACAAATTTACTCGTATTAACAAAATCACGGCGATACGAACTGTCACGGTTTGCATTTCTACTTCCGTCACAATCTTTCGCCCTCTCCGTATTTTTTTTCAGTGTCTAGACCACTCACCAACATACCATCACCGTCCGTAATTGATGGGCTTGACGTCACACACTGTCACTGTCCTTGTCTGAGCCACTGGCTGCCACACAGTCTCCATTGCCGTCTTATTCACTCTCTGTCACACTGTCTCCATTGCTATCAGATTCTCTCGCCGTCACACTGTTACCACCACTATGTGATTCATTCTCTATCACACTTTCACCACCACTATGTGATTCATTCTCTATCAAACACTTTCACCACCACTATGTGATTCATTCTCTATCACACTTTCACCACCACTATGTGATTCATTCTCTATCACACTTTCACCACCACCGTCACACCACCACAGAGTGTGTCATTTTGTCATCAAAGTGTCAATCTCTTGTCAGTACCATTCTCCTGTTTCATTCGTCATCACTCTGTCTCTATCACTGACGGGCTCATTCACTGTCATACTGTCAACACATCTGTCTGCTTCATTCATCGTCGCACTGTCATCACAGTTGTTTATTTCACTGTCCGCACTGCAGGCAGCTTCATTATTTGTCACACTGTCACCACCACAGTCTTTTTTTTTTTTTTCATTTTTCCTATGCATTAAAGGGTATCCTGCCTGCCTTTGTTCAAGAGCGAAGGAAGGCAGGATACCCTTTGAATCTTACAGGGTGCTGTTAAGGTTAGATGATAAAGGTAAAAGGATTTGGGCTTCCCATGTTCGACAGTGTTTGAATTCGTATGGATATGGATTTGTTTAGGATAACCAAGGCGTAGAAAATATATCAGAATTTCTGATTTCTGAATTGTTTTAAACAGAGAGGATTATTGATTGCAGGTGGCAGGAATGGCGGGATCATATGTATAATGGCGATAGATTTGCTCAGCATAAGTCTTTAAATCGACACATATGTTAGAACCTTATTGGGGATAAAAATGAATAGATCTATCAAATGTGCACTGACAAAATTTAGATTTGGCGTGTCTGACATTGCATGGCATTGTCTCAGGTATAGAGTAATGCTGTTGAAAATGAACTGACATGTCAGCTCTGTCATAGAGCAAGAGACGATGAAACACATTTTTTGTTTTGCTGTCCTGCTCTGAACGATCTTAGAATGAAATTTATTCACCCACCTATTACACTAAAATGTATAATTTCAGGCTAATTCTCTTACTATCGACAAGGAACGAGAATCCAGTTTTTGAATTAGCCATGCATATTTATGAAGCAAGTAAGAGAATTCGGACAGTAACGTCTTACTATGCCTTTTGTAACATATCTACATTTTGTTTCATGTTTGCGTTTTGTTACGTATTAGGAATGTTATATGATGCATGTGCGAAACGCCCTTCACATGTGGCTGTGGCATAAAACTGAATAAAACATTCGCATTCTCTCTCTCTCTCTCTCTCTCTCTCTCTCTCTCTCTCTCTCTCTCTCTCTCTCTCTCTCTCTCTCTCTCTCTCTCTCACACACACGATAACGGCATTTAGAAATCTTAATCATTAGTCACTTGCACTGGTGATTTATGAACATCCCACAATTATCTGAGTAAGATCCCCAACATCCCGAAACGCTTCTGAGTAACATCCCCTAAACACATCAGAGCTCAACGATCTACGACATCAGAGCACCAATTCCCTTTGTGTCATAATATGAACAGCTTTATTCGTATATTTAAAGAAAGACTAATTGACTGTAGATGGCAAGACTGGAATCTTCATGTTCCAAAATAGTAACAGGTTTCGTTTTTTTTTTTTTTTTTTTTTTTTTTTTTATGGAATATTGTATGATCTACATTCTCTCCCAGCGTACATGTCAATGCGTATGGACAGGCACCTGCAGTTTAGTATGACAAGATTTAGAATTGATGTGTCTGAGAGTTTTGTTTACCATTATTGTTATAGACGAACAAATGCATCTGATTTGTTGTGTCCATTATGTCGACAGTCGAGAGATAATGAAGTGCATTTTGCATTAGCTTGTCCAGAATCACAAGATATAAGAGAAAAAATTTATTTCACGGAAATGTTTATGTAATTCCTTACTTATTCAAACTTATCTTATCAACGTCATCCCGGAATGAAAGCGTTGTCAAACGGTTTGCAGTTTATTAATTCAAAGCTGTCAAAAGGTAAAGCATTTGTGTAATCTCATCATTATTATGATTTGGGTAGTGCGACTTTGTTATCTTTCATGCATATCCCCTTCTGAAGGGCCAAGTCCTAACGACAAAACATCTGAGTCTGAGTTTGAATACGTATCTATCTTTCTGTCTGTCTGTCTGTCTCTCTGTCTGTCTGTCTCTTTCTCTGAAGGTGTTTGTGAGCATCTGAAAATCTTCCTCATGCCAAGGTCTAGTACCTTCTCTTTGTCCAGAACTTATTCTAAAGATTTGTTAAAGACATCGTCCATTCCTTCTTCTTGTTATTCCTGTTTCTGTTGTTGTTGTTGTTGTTTTGTACCTATAATAATAATAATTATAATTGTATTATATATTATTATTATTGTTGTTGTTGTTGTTATCATCATCATCATCATTATTATCATTATCATTATTATTATTGTTGTCGTTGTTGTTATGCTTATTGTTATATTTGTTGAACTCGAGTCACTAACTATTGAAGAAGAGGACTGTTTTATTTTTTCTTGTAACGTTTGTTGCCAGGGGTGTGCTTACGATTGTTATACTGTTCTAACTTTCTGCACAATTAATACACAGTAGATGTTCAGCAGAATGAACTTTGTCAGCGGGATTCCACACCGTCTACAACACTGTGTGACATACACTGCATATTTTCCGTGGCCACGCTCACTTTTGGCCGACTGTCACAGTTTCATTCCACGCGTTACCAAACATAACACACAAATGTTGCTGCCACTTTTGTGAAAGATGTGTGCTGACTCCAACTTCACAGAAAATACAAATAACAATAGGCTTTTTGAATCACGTTCTCACTAATACATTATTATATTTCCCGCAACAATTTATGCTAACATTGTTGAAATACTACTGTGGACAAGAATGCCCACTGAGGTAACGTACACTGTCGATATGATATCATATCCCACCTATTAATTCAACCCACATAGAATCATATTGGAATGGCTGAAGACGTACGTCGTCCGCTAAGAGCAAAGTTACATGCGATCACTGTCATATGAACTCATCAGTTAACAGAAAAGATCAGGTGACCTGGGTCTTGGACACTGGGACCAAAATGGAAATGGACTGATCCTGCACAGTACCTTCTTAGTCCACGCGGGAAAGGTCGGTCCATTGATGTACAGCTTATCACGGTTGAAGTAGGGATACACGTACATGACCAAGGTGTCCCAGAGGCTGTGTCCGTGATGAATATAAACAATGCTTCATGCTCCAAATACACAGACGCCACGTGCAGCCCATCGATTCGGCCAGTCAGCATAGACCTGTCTATCTGTCTATCATTCATCTGCTTAATCATCTTTCTATTTATCAATCCATACGTCTATCCATCGCTCTATATACCCATTCCAACAAAAGCAATGTTTTAACAAAGAAAACCAATATCTTTAGCCTACCAATTAAGCAAAACAGTCTTACAAGGAAAGAGAGGCAATAGCATAGAATGGGGCACAAGATTTTGATTTGGTCGTTACGCAATGATCAACAACTGAAAGTATCTAGTATCTGGGACGATGCCACATGGTTGCCGCTTTGACAAAAGAATGTTATTTATTACAAGAAGACAGCTATTTCATGCTTACAAAATTGCATTGTTTGCTTCATTAGTATAATCGCCATGTCTTTGTGGTTTTTTTTCAGTCAGTTCACTCTCATGCGAATGTGTGAACACAACGATTGGGAAGTGTTTGGATCCTGTGTTCCAGGTCGCAGGCGAATGACAAACGCTAGTGGCTGTGAACCCAGCACTCCACAGTACAAGAGCTGGACTTCCTTTTGTTTCCACCAAAGAAACGAGCTCGTCTGCCTTAGACCATGTTGTGAGTGGGGGACGAGGGGGAGGGGGGGGGGTTGTTTATATCGACCATATGACATATGATTTTACCAGGTGCTCAAGCGATCTGCGTTGGTTCCTCCGAAGAAGAATAAAGTAGCCCACAAAGTGCGACTGGAAAAGACTCAAGGAAGCACGGTTGCTACATAAAGTCTAGACCTTCCAGCGAGGGGAATACAACCCAGAAGGCACACTTAAAAAATCTTAAACGACCTCTCCCGCCTCAAAGGGTGG
>JADBJO010001412.1:337480-359980 GCA_016801955.1 Conus betulinus | reverse complement strand
TTTAGAGTTCGTATCATCTAGTTCCCGTACCAACTGCTCTGTTATGAATATATTTTGTGTTGTGGTTTAGATTCCTCTTTTCCCTGTTGAATTTTGATATAGTCATATAAATCACTTGGACAATTTCCCTCAGCGGATGATGATAATGATGATGATGATGATGATGATGATGATGTCTGTGTGTATGTGTGTGTGTGTGTGTGTGTGTGTGTGTGTGTGTGTGTGTGTGTGTGTGTGTGCGTGCGCGCGCGCGCGCGCGCGCGCACGCACATGTGTGTATGCGTGAGTGCAGTAATAGTAGTAGTAGTAGTAGTAAAAGTAGTAACAGTAGTAGTTGTAGTAATAGTAGTAGAAGTAGTAGTAGTAGTAGTAGTAGTTCTAGAAGTAGCAGCAACAGCTGCAATAAATAATTTCATTTTAAGTCTTCAGTAAAACTATGTGATATCAAACGAGTGAGAGTGAGAGAGAGAGAGAGAGAGAGAGAGAGAGAGAGAGAGAGAGAGAGAGAGAGAGAGGGACAGAGACAGAGACAGAGAGCTGGCATGCATGTGTGTGTGTGTGTACGTTTATGCCTGCGTGCATATATGTGGTTGTATTTGCGTGTGCTGATGCGGGTGTAAGCGGCTACCACAGAAAAAAACACCGATGCCATGTGTTCAGTGTTCATTTACGTAACCGGATTGTACATCGAACGAGAGGTAACTTTCAAAGCAACATTAGCGTTAGGGAAAGAAGAAGAAAGATCAGTCACAGACAGGCCGATAAACATTGTAAGTATGCTCTGAAAGGCAAAACAAACGAAACATGACCTCTTGATAGATTTGTTTTTCCCCACATACGCTTTTTCGTTGAAGCATCGTTTTAGTTCTGGGGGCAGAGAGCTCGTGTTCAATGGTTGCACTCTGTCACATTGGACTGCATGTGTTCATTCTTCTAATTTTTTTTAGTTATCATGTCATGGACCAGTTCCTCACAGTATTACCATGTGTTTTTTCACTCATACGAATTACATATGCCATGTGTTTTTTGTTTTGTTTTGTTTTCACTCGTACAAATTACATAGATAATCAAGTTCTCGCTTTTCGAACAACCTGCTAAATTGCCTGTCTATTTCTCCAGATATTCTATCTTCTGCACGAGCTCGGCACAAAGAGGATCTTCAACAGCGCCGTGATTCTCACCAGCATTATGATCTTCATCAGCACCATGATGGTGAGGATCGGCGGTACTCCCAGCCCAGAAGACGGCGATTCCATGACACTACACAGTACACCGACCGACGTACAAGGTCACAGGAGTGACAGCCGTGACTGATCAGCCAGACACACCAGGCGCTTGGCTCTGGAATATGATAAAAAAACGACTCTCCTTACCAGTCATCCACCAACAACAGCCAGGAACATGTCATCAACACCGGATCTCAGCCTCATTCATATACAAATCCAGAAACAAGAGGTAACCACAGGGGCACGAGATCTATCAGAAACAAGGAACATCAGAATTGTCCCTCATCCCAGAGTCGCAGCCAGAGACATGCAGTGCCTGTGGTGCCAGGCAACCGCTTGTTTAGCGAGGTGGTGAGACAAGGAGGTCCAGGTATGGCTGAATACAAGAGGACAGTGTTTGTAAAAGATCAAAACAGCAGAATATCTGAGAGGCACGGCAGACTCGAGCAGTCTGAGAGTGCAGACCATCACCCAAACATCTGACACTCCAGTGAAGACCAACAATACTGACCAGGATAGTCATAACAGCGATTGTCTTGTCTCTAAACCAACAGAAGGGTGCCAAACTGTGTTTCAAAGGAATGTCGATAACAATGATGACATTGCTCTGTGCGAGGAGAACAAAGATTTCCATGCTGATGAAATCCAAGACAAAACTGGCATGAATGATGGTGTGTGTGTGATGCTCATGATGCCCACGCACAAAGCCAGGATACAATCCACAATAGACCAAGAACTGATAAACGACAGAGTAGAGATTACAGACGAGAAAATCTCTAACACCGACAGACAGGGACAGACGGATGAACACAGAGAATCGAATGCACATTGTGACGGCCAAGATGACACAGACAAAATGTCGACACAGACTCTAGTTTAATATACAAGATACGGTTGAAACTCTTGGAAGACCAAATATTCCCAAAATATAGCGTGTGCATGTTCTAAGCCATTATCTGGTGAACATATACTTTTCCATTGCCCCATTTTGAATGCTCTTTATTCAAAAGCAACACATGAAATCTCGAAATCTAAACCGGTTCACGCTATTTCTTTCAGTTCAGAAATTGTTGATGTTGCAAAAATTATCTCTCAATCTCAAATTAGCATATTGTTATGATCATGAGTGTAGTTTATATTTAAATTTGTACTGTTCTTGACATTATTTCTCACCTTTTCCTCCCCTGTGTCCTCCTCCTTCCCCCCTCACCCAACCCCCCTCCCCTCCCCTCCTCCCCCCCCCCCCCCCCCTGTAAAGTCTAATATCACCAAGTGTGAACAGACTATAAATCAACACGTGCGCGCGCGCGCGCGCGCGCGTGTGTGTGCGTGCGTGCGTGTGTGTAAGTGTGTGTTTTTTGTGTGTGTGTGTGTGTGTGTGTGTGTGTGTGTGTGTGTGTGTGTGCAGAGCAAAATAGTGAGCGTCGAGGAAAGAGAGAGAGAGAGAGAGAGAGAGAGAGAGAGAGAGAGAGAAAAGAGAAGACAGGGACAGACAGAGAGACAAAGAGAGAATGCATTGAGTTTTTCTCTCTCTTTTGTCTTTTAGTCTCTCATTCTGAGTGTATGCGTGAGTACGTGCGTGCGTGCGTGTGTCTGTGTGTTTTGTAAGTGTGTGTGTGTGTGTGCGTGTGTGTGTGTGTGTGTGTGCGCGCGCG
This sequence comes from Conus betulinus, assembly GCA_016801955.1. NCBI lineage: Eukaryota > Metazoa > Mollusca > Gastropoda > Neogastropoda > Conidae > Conus > Conus betulinus. The sequence goes on along the minus strand of JADBJO010001412.1, from coordinate 357,099 downwards.
CGCGCGCGTGCGTGCGTGCGTGCGCGCGCACGTATAAATGCACGCACGTATATGTGTGTGTGTGTGTGTGTGTGTGTGTGTGTATGTGTGTCTGTCTGTGTGTCTGTGTGTCTCTGTGCGTGTGTTTGTGTGTCTATGTGTGCAGTGTTCATTTACTTTGAATTTCCAGGTAGGTGTATGTAATGAGTGGGCACAGAGAGAGAGAGAGAGAGAGAGAGAGAGAGAGAGAGAGAGAGAGATCTGACAGTGAAATTTGGCAAGTAGAGGCTGATAATGTGGGTGAGGGGAGAGGGAGACAGGTACATTTTGTGTGATGTAACACACAGACCACAGGATGTGGGAGGGGGTAGTGGTGGAAATTCGATCAACCTGGGCTCAAGGCTAGTTCCCCACTTCTATAAATATCCTTTCTGTCGATAGTTATTTAGAACTCGGTTCACCAACTGATAAAACTGACAAGAGGAAAACGATGTTTTAACTTTACCGCTCCTGGTCCACATTTGTCGGACTTGTAAGGGCAGCGGGCCTCATCTTCGTCTTCTGCACACTGAGAGGTCAGATCACAGGGGAAGTGCTCGTACAGGTCGGGCCACACTGATAGCGAACAGTTCCAGATTCTTTGTTGTTGGTGTGGATTAGGAAATGTGCCCGAGGTTTCAACTTTTCTGCGTGGAAAGAGAAGCGAAGTCTGAATCGATGGCAATCGGGAACACGTTTACGAGAAAAATACAAATATTCAGAAAAGTATAAAGACATACGAGTTTCTTTGCTCGTTGTGGAATCAAGGAAATCAGGGAACAGAAATAAAGGGGAGCTGAAAGAACGGAGCTCAAAAAGAAACTTCTGCCTGCTGCCACACTGACCGAGACAGACGTATATTTCACCCTCCGTCTGCCAACTGATAGTGCTCAGGAAGATGACATGACCGGGTGGCCTGGTCAGGGTGACACAGCTTCTCAACATTGTTTGACATGGGGTGGATCCATCCAGTCCTGGTGTCTGTATGTACCCTGCACAACAAGAACAAGAACACCAACGACGACGACGACGACGACCACAACCACAACAACAACGACAACAGCAACGACATCTCGTCATTTTGTTTTCAACGATACAATCAATCGTGATCCAACAGACTGTTCAATATTTTCATTTATTAACATATTTACTTATTTATTGCTTTTTTAACGCTCCCACAACACATATCCCTGAGAAGGGATATATAGTCGTAGGAGCAGCATGGTTTGTTTGAATGATATAAAAAGATAATGCTTTAAAAGTGCTGCTTGTTTAGGGGACGTGTTTCACACTAACTCAAAATGTAAAAATATATTGTGGTGGCAGTTAGAAGCTCGGTTTAGGGAAACGGACCCACTATGACTGCAAAAAAAGATGTCTTAGATGGCTAAACCTTATATGGTGGACAGATTTCACATGTTTTTGCTGTATTGTGAACTTACGTTCAACAGCTTTCTTGTGCTTGAAAATGATTATATTGTTTTAGTTCTTTAACCATGTATGCTGGAAGATTTTGTTTGTTTGTTGTTGGCTGGTGGTTTTTCTCCCACTTTCTATGCTTTCTGTAGTGTCAGTAGAAGTTGACAAGCCGTTTTGAAAATATTGAACATTCTCAGCGTTTGTTGTTCTGCGACTGAAGTACTGATGCCATTTCTGGATGCTACGCATGAAAGACACGCATTCTTCTCTACAAAAGACCATATTCAAAAGGTCTGGAATCTTCTCTACAAAGGATCCTACTCTAAAGGACTGGAATCTTCTCTACAAAGGATCATACTCAAAGGTCTGGAATCTGAGCATGGTTTGATCTTCTTTTCCAAATGAAGTCAATAACAAAATCAATTTTTAAATCACATGTTTATGAACTATCTTTGTCAGTTGTCCTGAGAAGTCTCTGCTCTTTGATTTTAGATTTTCACAGGAAGGTCTCTCGAATATATGCTTAGTATGAATCATTTTCAACTTCATGATCGTAACCTGTAGCCAATATCTAATAGAAGTAGAGAAAACATGCACTTCAGTAGGTTCATGTCTATTCACTCTCCGGCCTTTGGCACAATCGCTATTGAATAAAACTTTATGATGAAAAGGCTGACGTCAGCCATTATTGTCAAGACACTCAGAGAAGAAGCCTAGATCTACTGCTGCACAGATGCATGTGCCACAGCTACACTAGCCAGCGGAACGTCTGAAACGAAAGCATAGAAACGCCGTCTCCAGCTGGCGACTTTTTGCCCAAACTTCAACACAGAGAGTGGGCGTCTCCCAGCGGCTGTGAGCCTGATAGAGAAAGACCATTGGCTGATATGTATTTTCACAACACCCTGTCGGTCATGGAAGCCCCAGTCTGTTTTCTGATGGTGCCATGATGTCTGTGAATGGCTGGAGTATTCCCCTTGCCATCCATACTGCTAAAAAGGGCACAGGCAATCGCGACTCTTCTTCACACATTTCTTTCGCACGCACGTGGCGGATGACGCAGCATTGCGATTCAGCGTCAAAAGCTGAAAACTGCCAAGCTCTGAGAGACTGTCCTGTTTGGTCCGCACTGTGTTATGTCACACTGCATGGGTTGAGAAGTCTCTTCCTCCTTTCAGATTTAGCGCGCGCAGGGTCGCGCAACTATTTGTTTTGAAGTTAGCTGCGCTCTACAGTTTAGCTATGGAGTGAAAAATACACAAGTTTCCTTTTTGTGCTCTATGTTACGCTGTCGTAGCTTTCGGTCAACGTCCTCGTCTTTGGTACAGACACTTACAGAACAATTTTAGTGGCGCTCTTTTGGGTGCTTGGCAGGACTGGTACTTGCATCCGTTCCCAGATTGATATTTTTGGTCCCTTTCTCATCCACGTGTTTGTTTTGTGCTTATAGATTACTAGCTTGTGAGTTCCAATCTGTCATTTGTAAAAAATGAATTATTAAGTAGAAGATATTTAATTGCGCTGCCAGATGGTTTGATATCTGTGGGTTACAATCTACAGACTTTGTCTATTGTTTTCTGTTTGGACATAGTCTCTGAAAAGGTGCCTTCATTATACATATGAACACATACCCAAAAGAAGAAAAAGAAACACCCGAAGGTGCTGGGGAGGACCCAGAGAAGCACTGTCTTCACCTGCCTTTTAGAGCAGTCCTGTACCACCCTTGGAGGCCTGCACTGTGTTGACGATGGGTACAGGCATGCGCAGGACACTCCGTTAAGATATCAAGGGACATAACTGCTCCTGAGCAGAGGTAAATCAGATTACAGGATGCAACTCATTACAGCCTTAAAGTAGCATCCCCATGGGTGTACCAGCCCGTATTTCATGACTGCAGAGCCCACCGGCGAAAAAACACCACCCTCCAGCTGTCGAGCACATCCCACAGACCCAACCACCCCCTGCCCACGGACAGATGAAGACAGTGCCACTCCAGACACAGCCAAGCTTCCGCCATACGGTCTTATGTGCCCTCAAGAAAGAATCCAAAGTTTAGTCTTTCCCTCTGTCAACAGGACTTTCCCTGTGGTCAGTGGGTCTTTTCTCATCGTCATGGGGACACAGGAACACATACCCAAACAGACTGCTTGGACGTAATCTCTGAACAGGTACCCTTCATTATACACATGAACACATACCCTCAGACTGCTTGGACGTAGTCACTAAACAGTACCCTTAATTATACCTATAAACATATACACCAGAACACTGTTTCATATAAACATATCTCTGGGTGTCTATTATATATATATATATATATATATATATATATAGAGAGAGAGAGAGAGAGAGAGAGAGAGAGAGAGAGAGAGAGAGAGAGAGAGAGAGAGAGAGATTTTGTTTGAATGGGAACGCCAGCAGTTGAAAAAAAAATGCATTTTTTTTACAATATGGAATACTTCACATGATTCCTTTTTTTTTTTTTTTTTTTTTTGGATAACGGAGCTTAAGACATGTTACTTACCAGCAGATGCAGACAGATAAATGAGCTGTAGGTCCACGTGCTGCCTCTCAGTTTGGTTAACAGCAGAAAACGAAAGAGAAACAGACGCATTTTCCTGTAAACAATGCACCACACAGTTCCGATCATGAATTGCTTTACCAGGATTCTCAGACACTTTGACCATGACAGTGTCTGTCATACTGTATTGCCAGGGATTGATAGATGATACACGCACTTTATTAAAACGGAGTTTCGCTTAAACGCACTGAAATATTCTGATAACCGAAAGTTGACATTCCCTATGCATTTGCTAATTCGGAAACGCACAATTTGGTAAGACTGCACACGGAGTATGAATTTACACTCCCATCTGTGGACACCAATTACGCTTTCCGCATAGAAATGACCAGATAATCCGTCAGTCGTCAACGTTTTGACCGCTGGGCTTTCCAAACATCCAGCCATACCAGATACATCGATAGATGCATCCCGTTTGCTTTTGCTGTTGGTGGATTGTATGGCTGAACTTCTTGGAAGGGTCGACAGATTGGTTTCAGTTCTCTGAGCTGTAACAGAGTTCAAGTGGTGTTTGGCTGGTTCAGTCCCTTTTACATTTTCAGGTCGGTCTGTTCGTTTGATTGTCTCCATGACTATAATGTGTGTATGATGAAGATACATCAGTGTGCTGTGGTTGTTATTTCAAGACTGTTTTCAGTGTAAGCACCGCCACTTACCATCTCTTCAAAGATATTGCAGAGTGCACGGATTACTATTAAGTGTCTTTTTAGTGATTGATTTATACGTCTTATGTCCAGTTTTCAACAATACCAGTTATTTTAAGGCTAAAATTGCACACACACACACACACACACACACACACACACACACACACACACACACACACACACACACACGACGCTTGGGTAGAAACTAGTATTAGATTATATAATCTGAGCCCTTGTATTCTCTGCATTGCATCATCAACTACGTTTAAAATGGTGAAATCCAGCACCGTGGCAGCAGCTTAAATTAAACAAAAAAAAAAAACTTTTTTTTTTCTCATCTTCCATGCCATTTTAGTGGCATTACACGCACACTACTCATACCAGCCCCACTGTCTACAGCCACAGTCTGGTCCCATGCCACAGCCTGGTCCCCCTGCCACAGCCTGGTCCCCCTGCCACAGCCTGGTCTCCATGCCACAGCCTGGTCCCCCTGCCACAGCCTGGTACCCATGCCACAGCCTGGTCCCCATGCCTCAGCCTCTGCGCAGGCAGTCCACACTGAGCGGTCAATGGCAAGTCATCATGAAGCAACCCACAAGAGGCGATATTGCACATCTGCCGAGTCACTTCAGTGGTATTCAGTGAAACCTGTCCTGATTCAACAAACACAGGACACCATCTACTATGCCCTCCATTGAGACCATATTTGCTTAGTTGCAGAGCCAGCATTGGTGAGCTCTCCCTCCGGAGGGCACCATCACATCTGTCGAGTGAAATCCCAGATATTCGCTGATACTGGTGACCCCAAAAGAACCAAACCAAGGGCGTAGACGTGGGGAGGTAATCGAAACTGAGGTCACCACGATACCAAAGTATGAAGGGCCACAGAATTTGAGACTTTTTTTTTAAGCTGATCGATGTGGATGAGGATGATAAAAAAAAATGATGCCACGGACTTCCTGACAAGTCTGAGACTGTATGACTGGGTGGGTGGGCTGTATTCCACGCTTACTTTCATAATGCATCCCACTATCAACCAGGCGTGAGAGATGAAACACCTGCTGTGCTGGTTAGGAAATTTGAGCAACACTGACAGAGAGATGCGTCCATCAAATAGATGAAACGCAACTCTGTGGTCCGAGTCTTCCTATGTGAGCCCGTAGCAAACTCAGCTCTGGGTAGTAGGCTGGTTAAGGCTGAAGAATCCCACAAATAAATGGCCCTGATGGGAATCGAACCCACGATCTCCCAACCGGGAGTCCACGATGCTAGCCAGTTTGCCTCGTTGGCTGGTAGAAAACTTCTCTGACAAATAGGAAGCAAACAACAGGAGGGCTTCCTGTATAGAAAACTGTCATGAACTACAGGAGGAGCTTCCTTTAAAGAAAACTATCAATAACCACAGTCAGAAATTCCTGTACATTAAACTATTATTAACTACGGTAAAGACAACTGTCACTAACTACATGAGGGGCTTTCTGTATAGAAAACTGTAATGAACTACAGTAGGAGCTTCCCGAAACAGGAAACTATCATTAACTACAGAAGCTTCCTGAACAGGAAACTATCATTAATTGCAGTAGGAGCTCCTTGTACGGAAAACTGCCATTAAGCAGCCGCCGTGGTGAAGTGGTCAGCATCACGGACTACCGGTTGGGAGGTCGTGGGTCCGATTCCCATCAGAGCCATGTGGGTTTTTTGTTTGTTTGTTTGTTTGTTTGTTTGTTTTTTTTTTGCTTCGACTGGTTCCCACCCAGAGTTGAGTTTGCTACGGGTTAAGTTGGGAAGACTGGGATCACACAGTCGAGTTTCGTCTACTTAATGGATACGTCTTTCACAGTGTTGCTCAAATTTCCTGACCAACACAGCAGGTGTCTGTATCTCTCGGGCCTGGAAGACGCCGGGATTTATCATGAAAGTGAGCGTAGAGTACAGCCTGTCATGCAGACTCAGAAGGAATGGAAATTCGTAGCATTATCTTCGTCATCCTCATTCTCATCGATCATCATTAAAATGTCTCAAATTATATGGCCCTTCATGCCCTGCTCTTATGGTGACCTCAGGTTTGATGCCCTCTCCCACGTCTGTGGCCTTGGTTTTATTCCGTCAGGATCACCGTATCGGCGAGTCCATGGGGGCTGTCATTGGACGGATATGGTGACTCCCTCCGGAGGGAGAGCTCACACACGCTGACTCCGCGACTAAACAATTATTGTCTTCAGTAGAGGGGCTTACTAGGTGGTGTCCTGCGTATGTTGGATCAGAACAGGCGCCACTGAACACACCACTGAAGTGACTCGGCTGCAGTGCAGTGTCTCCTCCGGTGCCTCTTGACGACTTGACATTGACAGCTCCCTGTGGATTGCCGGTGATGGGGCTGTGTCGGGCCAGGCTGGGCTGTGGCTGTGGATGAGATGTCGGAATGAGGCACGTGGGTGTACTGCCACTGAAGTGGCACAGGCGATGGAGCATCAAAAAAAAAAAGAAAAAAAAAAAACAAAACAAACAAAAAAAAACCCGAACAAACAAACATATCTAAATCACAAGACTTCGAAAGGCAAGGGACTCGACAACGATTTCTTATTTATAATGTGTGCAGTCTGAGCATTCAGGTAAGTAAAAGGTATATAGATTCTGTGTCAGTAGCTAAGCTAAAGGCTGACACACTTCATACTACACTCCATACAGCTTAGTTTCATCTGTGAATAGGTCGTTAACGGTCAAATTATTGTGTGATAAAGGTGCGTGCGGTGTGTGCGCGTGTGTGTGTGCGTGCGTGCGTGCGTGCGCGCGCGCGCGCGCGTGTGTGTGTGTGTGTGTGTGTGTGTGTGTGTGTGTGTGTGTGTGTGTGTGTGTGTGTGTGACTGTGTTCTGACAAAGTGACTATTTTTACACACACACATGCCATACATAAACATAAATCCTTGACCCGAAGAACTGCCAAATTCTTTCAAGAGTTTTCTTGACTCTCAAGTGTCCTTCTGACAAATGTTCATAGGCCAGCCTCAAGAGGCTCTGCCTCCATGTTTGCCTAAAACACCGCCTTCTTGTAGGAATTACCAGTCCAACGATACTGTTGGTGCAGAATACCTTTTTGTTACCAAAGAATACATCCTCTCCAGCCTTTCCAAACTGCCAAGAATGCCTTTCCTTTCCCAGTTTCTTGTACATGTCCTCCACTTCAGCCATGTTCAGATCCATTGGTTTGACAAAAAAGACTCCAAAAAGCAGTCCAGCAGAGCTAGCAAGGCCAATGGACAACGTGGGAGAATGCACTCCAAAGAAGTCTCACTTGGAATGATATTTGGCACATGGCCCCTCTCAGGATCAGCTTCATTCTCAGATCTGCATATGACCTTCTGCCCTCAAATGCAAACTGGTCAAGTGGGGGAAAACTGACGATCCTTCATGCCCCCTCTGCCATAAAAAAAACAAGCAGTGGAGCATGTCCTAAGCTCATGTAAAGTAGCCCTGGCTCAAGGAAGGTACACATGGAGGCACAACCAAGTGCTCAAAGAGATTGTACAAGTAGTCTGGGCTAGTACCAACACCACAAAAGGGAAAATCATACTCCAAAAGCACCCGCAACATTCTTCATGGCAGAGGCAGCGAATCATGGCCAAGAACAACAGTGCCACTCGGAACATGCAGGCAGAGTCTGCTGGACGGGCAGATGACTGGGAGTGCACTGCAGACCTCCCAGAATGGAAGAGTCACCCAGAGATCATCAGCAAGAGTGGCATGAGACCAGACATAGTAGTCCACTCTCAGTCAACCAAGCAGCTGATGATCATGATCGAGCTCACGGTGCCATATGAGAACAGAATGGAGGCAGCTCAAATCTACAAGACTGAAAAGTATGCTGATCTGGCAAACAGCCTGAGGAGAGAAGACTATCAGGTCAAAGTCCTCACCGCAGAAATTGGAGCTAGGGGGTTTGTAGGAACGTCTGCATACAGCCTCATGAAACAGCTCTCAGTTGCAGGGAGGGAAAAAAAAAGAGAGCCCTGAAAGCAATGGCAGAAGCAGCAGAGAGGTGTTCAAGCTGGATCTGGTCAAGGAGGAACAAAAGTGAACTTCATAAGGCTTAACTTTCCTACACATATCAGGTGTCCCAGTGGCTCAGTGGTTAGTGCGCGAGTCATTAACTGGAAAATGAGCATGTCCAGAGGGGCATGGGTTCGAATCCCAGCCATGGCTCGTCCCAAGATGGGGAAAAAAAGGGGGGCAGCAAAGGGACATCCGGAGTCATGAACCCGGTGTGGCCCAACCCCCCTTGTGTGTCAGGAGAGATAAGGACCGAAACACTTGCTTGAAGGGGGCTTCTCTTCTGAGGACTCTCTGCTGCCACGCTCTCCACGAGTTTCTTTCTACATAACATCTTCTGTGGTATTGGAGAGGTTTGAAAGGGTTCTGTTCCTTCATTGTACAAGGCCTTGATGCAGATGAGACGCCTGCCTCTATTCCGGTCGCACAATGTGAAATCTTACCCGTATTCTATCTCTTGAAACGGGATTGTACATAGAAAAATCGAACACTGGGTTTTTCGTTAACACTGCCTTTGCAATCCTAGGAAGAATGGTACACCTCTACCCTAGTTTTCTTCTTCAATGGGATCAGGAAAAAGTCACCTTCAAACAAACTGACTCATCCACTGATCCTTGGCTGCAAGTCTCTCTTTCACCATAGAAAGCTCTGTCCCTGTATCCCCAAATGAGTGAAGAAAGTGTGTATCCCTAGTTGGAGCACTTTCTGCACAGTTCCCTTATTCCCTTCACATTTCCCTGGTCGTGCTGTATAGTGGTCACAACACCCCCTTTATACCTGCCCCCCTATGGTCGTGCTGTATAGTGGTCACAACACCATTCATACCTGCTGTTCCCTATGGTCGTGCTGTATAGTGATCACAACACCCTTCATACCTGCTACTCTCCCTATGGTCGTGCTGTATAGTGGTCACAACACCCTTCATACCTGCTATTCCCTATGGTCGTTGCTGTATAGTGGTCACAACACCCTTCATACCTGCTATTCCCTATGGTCGTGCTGTATAGTGGTCACAACACCCTTCATACCTGCTATTCCCTATGGTCGTGCTGTATAGTGGTCACAACACCATTCATACCTGCTACTCCCTATGGTCGTGCTGTATAGTGGTCACAACACCCTTCATACCTGCTATTCCCTATGGTCGTGCTGTATAGTGGTCATAACACCCTTCATACCTGCTATTCCCTATGGTCGTGCTGTATAGTGGTCACAACACCCTTCATACCTGCTATTCCCTATGGTCGTGCTGTATAGTGGTCACAACACCCTTCATACCTGTCATTCCCGATATCCATTGAATACGTCTGGATTTCTTGTTATCGTTCTAATACGAAAAGGAAGATACCAAACCCCAACTTTCTTTACAAGATTGTGCCACGTTTATCCTGCAGTCACTGGAGCCAGACTCTCTTGTTTAGGGTTTTTCTTTTTCTGGCCCCCTGTGAGCCTCAGTGTAAACTTCCGTGGAATCTACCGCCTTCTGGCCACACTTTCATGGATGGAAGTCGCCAGACCCACTGACCAGTTTTTTTTTCCACGTGTGAGAAATCCTGTTGCATCTTGAACGTAGCAGCCAGGCCAGAGAGCTTCAACTAATGACTCAACCAAAACCTGAAGCGTTGAAACGTGACTGCCGTTGATAAGATTCTGCCAACACCTGGTACCCCAGCAGCAAGGAAGACTTTATACAGCAGACATACATGCCTGCTGATCACAAAGCCAGTACAATCTCCTAAAGACTTCCTCTCATGAGGCTTATAGCCAATTACCAGGTTGCCGACTTCCATCTATGTCAATTCTCCACGCGCAAAAAAAAAAAAAATATATATTAGTAGACAACCATTATAATGCCATCACCATCTCAAAAAGAAGGTTGTCAAATATAAGCTGCACCTCCAGTTTCCTTCTTTCTGAAACTGCCAAACAATCTGTGAACAGAATCCCCTCTCCCCCCCCTCTCTCTCTCTCTCTCTCTCTCTCTGTCTGTCTGTCTGTCTCTCTCTCTGTCTATCTCTGTCTGTCTCTGTCTGTCTGTCTGTCTGTCTGTCTGTCTGTCTGTCTGTCTGTCTGTCTCTCTCTCTCTCTCTCTCTCTCTCTCTCTCTCTCTCTCTCTCTCTCTCTCTCTCTCTCTCTCTCTCTTTCTTCAGTAACCGGTTTCCAACACATTTTGGGGAGCAGGGGTCATGAAAATGGAATGTTTTGACCCGCTGCAACGAAGCGGTGATCAGCGGAAATACTTGCTGGCTGGGAGGCCTTCCAGTTGATTCTCATCAAACCATTCATCTGTGAGATATATTTGCCCAGGCAGCTCTTATTGAGAATGGAGTTCGTTACAAAAAAAAAAAAAAAAAAAAACTTGAACCACACATTTGAGTTGCATCTGATAAACGAATGTCTCTTTAACTTTCTGATCACGTTGGACTTTGCGTTATTTGATTACATGATCTGTCGGCATATTCTTGCACAAAATGCACTGGTACACATATTCATTCACGTTTTATAAGCAAATGTAAGTCTGATTTTGTGAAACAGAGACTAAAGAAATTACCTTACAACTGTCTTTTTTTTTATGCCTGCCCTCATGTGTAGCTCACACGCAGCAGGTTTTTGTGTCCTCAGACACTCATACCTGCCAATTCTATAACAAGAATTGATCAAGAAACTGAAGATCAGAGTGTTCCAACACACTTCATTCAGCTAGTTAATTTATTTTTGCATCGTTTAGACATGGTCAGTGAACCCCATCTTTTTCACAATGAAATCCCGCTCCCGACTCTCACTTTAGTCATGGTCAAACAGCAGACTGGTGCCAACGTGCTAGTGATGAAATGGTTAAAAAAACTGCCCCCTGCTTGCACCCAGAGTGAACAATCCATTTGATTAGTATGCTTCTTACGTAGCAGAGTCATTAGACTATCTATGGACACTTTCTCACTGTGTTGGACTGACTTCAACATTTACTGCTTTCCGTCTGTCACTGTAACAACCTAGATACTAGCCAAAGTTCAGATGGAGAAAGCAGCAAGTAAGGTAGTATATTGTATTGCCATGCTGTTCTCTCGGCACTGCAGGCAAGCTTATTCCCTGCTCGAAACTGATGGCGTGTGTGATATCAAGCTCTGGTTCCAGATGCAGGGTTTCTCCCTGTACTCTGCCGAGTTAATAACCTATTCTTGGACGCTGGTTGTACAGACTGCTTACTATGACAACATTGCAGCTGAGAAAGTATGTCCAGCGTCGTGACTAAGATCATATATGGGGCAAACCAAAAGTATTGGATGAGGGACACACCTGCAAGTTTTTCTTCATTAACACTGTGGAAAAAGAGGCAAAAGAAAAGAGTTCGCGACTATTACGTTCCCAGACAGAGGAGAAAACGAGCCGAGTCCTAAAATTGACTTTTACATCATACTAAAAAAATTCAATGGACATTTCGTTGCCAGACGGAACGTTATACACGAAAGAGCAAAGCTTCACCTTGCAGTGTAAAGTGTTGATGAATCAGTGGAGCAATATGTTATACTGCCTTATGTACTTTTAAGTCACACTGACTTTTAAGAGAGAGAGAGAGAGAGAGAGAGAGAGAGAGAGAGAGCGAAGCCATTAGGGGCTGTGAGACTGAATGATAAAGAAAGAACTGTTACAAAAACTGCGATTCGAATGTACCTTCATCTTAAAAACTGCTGTTGCTTCAGCACGCCATGTTGAATAAGTAAAAGATATGATGTCAGATGAACGCAGTGTATCAAACACCAACACGCTGTCTCCATTCTCACGCATAGGTAGGTGTGGACAAAGCGGAGGGGGTAAGAAGTGTATACTCGTACCGAGTTGGCTCAGAATCATCGCCTCCTTCTGGTGGTGGGTCAGCAGAGCAACCCGGTCACAACTGTGGCAGAAAATATGGTGAACAGTATCCAGCAAAATGTAAAACTTGTTTTCCGTGTCACAAGAAAAAAAAATCGCGATGCTAACCACTTTGCCACGGTGGCTGGTCAGTTTGGAGACTTTCACGTGGGCTCAGCTACCCAGAAAGAGCACGAGCCTCTCTATGGACAACACTGTAAGTCCACGGACAAACTCAACAAGGATGCTGATGATTCCATCACTTTGAAAAGTAAATACGACCGAATCCAAAACCAAAATTTAAAAGCACATTGCTTGCAAAATCGTGCAGAAAGCTGAATTGTGTGGGAGAGTTCAGCAGCTGTACTACTTTCAAGAGGAACAGCTGTGCACTCTTTGTGATCGACTCGGTGGCATACAATCTCCAGATCAAGATGCAGTCATTAACTTGGATCTGATCCAGCGTTTGGAAACAATAATGTCTGTTTTTGATGAGCTTGTTGAGACTCCAGTTCCGTGTGATTCAGTTGCGATTCGACTGAAAGAAGACAGTGAATCACACCCACTCTCCTATCCAAGGTGACCAAGGTGAAGAAAGAACTGTCTAGAATGCAATACAATGGTATCATTGAGGACGTCAAGGGGCCCACAGATTGGTATGTACACATGGTACTAGTCATCCAAAAGTCAGACAGCTAGAACAGGCACCTGCGTCAAGTGGCTAAACAGATGTTGCATGCTGCTTACACTTGTGCATCTCCTGTATAAACTGAAAGGATTGTCAATGTAAGGTGACCTTGACTCAGCCAGTGGATTTCATCAGATACCGCTAGACCCATCTTCAGTCACCAACTCCATTTCAGGGTCTGTTCTGCACCAGAAGCATTCCAGTATACCATGAAGTCCATCCGGCAAGGCCAGTCCAGTGCCTTCCGTTACATGGACGACTTTCAGGTGTTCAGTAGCAAACATGAAGAGCGCGGATGACATCTCCTAAAGAACATGGAGAAACTATCCAGTGTAAGAGTCAAACTCAACAAAGAAAAGTCAGAGGTGCCTTGGGAGGAGATCAAATTCCTGGGAAGCAGGATCAAGACAGACAGCTTTTGATCTGATCCAGGCAAGATCGACACAATCTTGAACATGCCAAATCCAGCCGACACTTCAGAACTACTCAGAATTCTTGGCATCCTGCACCTGTCAAATGTGATACGTCGCACTACTGAGCTGCTAAAAAAAAGACAAACCATGGTTCCGGGGTGCATAACAAACCAATGCCTTCATGCAAGTCAAGGAACCCATCGAATCTACCCCAACTGTGACTTTCTATGACCCCAGTAAGATGACAAAAGTAAGTTCACATGTTAGTTGTATGACATCTGAGCTGGTCTGTTCCAAGACCACTCTGACAGCATGAAGACAATAGCTATGGTTCATGCACTCTCACAGCTGCAGAAGAGATACGCCCAAATCGATGAGGATCTACGTGTGGCACTTTGGATATATGCAAAATTTCGTTGGTACCTAGTCGGACTAGATAGTTTCAAACCAGAGACCGATCACACGCCTCTAATGGCACTGATGAACACCAGAAAACGGCCAGAAGCACCAATCAGATACCAGAGAATGCTAATGCCCTTTATGTGTTTCAGCGTTAAAGGTCACTATCCTCCTGGCAAAGCGGATGGTGTTAGCCAACACACTGTCAGGAAGTCCTATTATTGAAGGCCAGTCGGACGAACTTCAAGATGTTGTCGAAGTTCACTGGAATACAGTGAAAGCATCATGGCCAACATCAGATGACTTTCTTGATTAACTGGCAAAAGTCACACATGATGACGTAAACCTCAAGACTGCATTGGATCACAACCAGAATGGCTGGCAATGCTAGAACCAGTACGTTCACTTTGCTGCAAGAGACTACATCACAATTCTATGAGAACTGAGTACTTGGAATGGTATTCTGTTGAAAGGCGACAGACTGGTGATACCTCATTCATTATGGAAGACAATTCTTGAGCCGATTCACCAAGGACACCAAGGTATTGTGAAATGACAAGAATGCGCACAGCAGTCAGTTTGGTGGCCAAATATAAGCCCCAACATCAAGGAGAGTACATTCTCAGAATGAGAGTGCCCAAACAAACATCCAACTCAAAGCAGTGAACCACTGCTACAATCGCCAATGCCCGAGAGACCATTATGGACAGTGAAAGTGGACCTCCTAATCTTCATCGATTACTTCTCATAGTTCATTGAAATCTACCATCTTAAAGGCTCACATTGGAAGTTGTTATCTGCAAAATGAAGAACATTTTCAGTTGACATGAAATAACAGTAACGGTTGTATTAGACAACGGTCCACAGTTTGCATCTGCCAAATTTCAGAAATTCGCTAAACAGTGGAAAATTCACAAGATAATCTCTAGTCCTCATTTTCTCTAGTCTAACAGACAAGCACAGTCAATCTTCAAGGCTCCAAAAGAATCTTCTCACAGCCAGGCCCTTTTATTGCCTTTCTGATTTCACAGTCTGTCTAAGGAAAACTTATGGTAAACGGTGGAAGCGGCCAGCTGAGATTACCGCAGTCATACCTTCTTCACACAGAGGAAGGTAACCAGCTGAGGCGGGATTTATGCTGAGCTCATAAGCAACATTGCCGTGTGAATGACGATGATTCGACAACTTCAACACCAGCAGATCACCGACCAAAACAGCAGTCAGTCTGATACCATAGTCGGTCTCTACCGTAATTGATGCACAGCAATCCAAACCTGCTCAGTCACCTGATTCAGTAGATCTACCATTAACACCAACAAGCGTGTGCACCCTGCTTGTAGTGGCTGAGTCTCCAAGCCACCTGCCTGTAAAACATCGCAACCAAAATGCATTGCTGACATATACCAACCACATTTGGTTACGGTTTTCAGAAATGCGCTTCATTATTTTGCCTAATGTTGACAATGAAGATAGACAGTTCATAGTCAAGTGTGAAAGTGTTGAAAATGAAATTGAGTTTGTTACTTTGTGGGGGAAAAACAAACAACAAAAAAAACAGACAAACAAACAAAAATCCTGAAAATCAAGTGGGTTTCAGAGAGGGTAGATCTACAGATGATCAATTTGTAAAGGTTACGAGTCATGTGAAGAGACAATTTGCGCAAAAAAAAGGTATGCAGGCTGCTTTTCTTTCTTTCTATTCTCTTTTCAAATGCTTAAGAAAAGCTTATGATAACGTATGGGATACAAGACTGTTTTACAAGTCAAAACATATTAGAATAGGTGGAATATTATAATACCAGTCTCTTAAACGCGTCTTATCCAGAATATTCATATGTATGCGAGCTGGCAAACTTGATGTCTCATTAAAAGACTGATATTGTTATCCGACGTAGTTCCATTATCAGTCCTATTTTGTTTAGCATACTTATTCATGACCAACCCAAGGTGCCATCAAGGAAAATCATCTAGTACAATTACAGACGACACTGCTATATGGATGAACACAAAAATACTGAAACACACAACGGGAGCAGTGTCAATCATGTGCAAAAGATCTATCAACTGGAAATAGGTACACTGAACAGATATTCGAAAGAAAACGGACTAGCACTCACAAGAGAGAACAAAATCCCCAAGCGTTACTTAAGACCGGCAAAAAAAAAAAAAAAATCTTCATTGCCAAGGCTAGTATTATTTATTAAACACAACAATATTTATAAGATTTGGGCGTGAGCCTGATTAATAATGTTAAATCTATTGAAAATTGTAAATGCACGACTATGGGACGAGAATACGAAAATGTTATAGCATGACCATCAGCCTCATCCAATCAAGGCTCATTTATGGATAAGAAATGAGCTTTAGCTTCTAACTTGCATAGAGCAAGATGTAATCTATTGACAGTAAAGCCATAAAATTAGCTCTTGATGTTGCAGTTTATGCAGATACTCTGAGTGTGTACAAAGAAAACTGGTTATTATCTCAATCAGATCAATTTAAATTGTAAGCTCTTGATGTTTCAGTTTACACAAATACTCTAAGTACGTACAAAGAAGCTGGTTTATTATCTTTATCAAATCAATTTAAAATTATAGGCAACCAAATGTGTTACTAGTCATCTTTCTGTGTTTCATTCAGTAATGAACAAAACATTCTTAGATTCATTCAGTGAGTACTCGGAAAGAGCTCAACAGTAGTTCCCTCTCCTGCCAATTAAAAATCACACGAAAGGATTATTTGGCAAATGTAATATCGACATTAGAGCAGTTTCAGCTCCATCGATAGTACCTATCATGCCTCAATGGCGACACATACAAGCTAGATTTGATATTGAGTACAGTATCCTGAGAGAAGATGGTAAGATTAATATTTGATCAGCTAAGGCTTATGAACATATTGACACCATGTAACCAAACCATTGAGTTTTAATATTTGATCAGCTAAGGCTTATGAACATTTGACACCATGTAACCAAACCATTGAGTTTATCTGTGCAGACAGCTTTGGCCTGGAATTCCTCATAGATTCGGGGTTTGTGATTCCTCGTTCAACAGTTCCAAAATAACTTTGTCTTAGGAAGGTTTTTCCCCCTGCGTTTATGGCTGTATTTATTGACAGCAGATAATTTTCATGGAACTACATTTAATATATAGTACTGACCTTACTGTTTTCTACATTCTTTGGTGTTTTTTTTTTTTTGCTTTGACTCTAAATCTGTGTCACACGTCTTATTAAATCAGGATTCCAATGTTAGAAGACAAGTATTTTCCGAAATAGAATATAGAGAACTCCGCATTATGTCCTCAGGAGCTGGGATACAATTTTGCTGGGTCCTGTCACACTGAGGAGTGCACTGGAATGAAGCACAATACAAATGAAATATCCTGCTTCATTGCCTTGTGTTAGACATTTTATATAGGAAATCTGACATTACTATCTCAGAAGTGGAATTTGTCAGAAAAAAAAACGCCATACAAACCAGAAATCGTATGAATAGGAAAGTGCCGTCCAGTTCTAAAATTAGAAGACATGTGAAGACACGGATATTTCAATATGTCAGGAAGAGAAGCTGGCGTCTGAGTCCCCTTGTTGATCCTGTCCCTCGATAGACTCTTTATAGCATTGTTTTTTTTTTTTTTTTTTTTTTGTAAAACCATCTTCGGGGCCAAACGAATTAACTTTCCCTGTTTCCTTTTTTTTTCATTTTTCTGTTTACTTATTTGTTTAAGTCTAAGTTCTGATATCACCAAATGTGAATTAAATGAATATGTATGTAAACTTGAAATAAAAGAAACAAACAACCAAAGCAAATGCCTTCAATACTTCGAACATGAAATTCTAGGTAAAACAGAAATAAAAAAACGACGATGAAAAATGGGATGATACTTTCAATAGGAAAAAATATGATATTTTGATTTATCGGTATGACCCACAGGGACTTCCTTCATTTACTTTATAGATAGCACTGTCACAAGTATGTCAAATCTGTTAACAAACTTCTAAACTGTCTCAAAACCATTTATACAAATTACGTTTTGTTAAAAAACAAAGAGAGCTCTACTTTTCTAAGATACCAAACGGGCTAATATTAAGGCAAGACACAAGGGATTTAACTGATTTACTTGTTTATTTATTTATTTATCTATTATTATCTATTTATTTATCTTTTTTTTTATTAATTTATGTATGTATTTGTTTTACTTACCTATCTATCTTTTATCTATTTATATCTGATCTTATTTCAGTTTTTTTATTTCATTTCATTTTTGTTAACTTTGTTACAATCGACAAAGGCATCGTGAGCGTGATAGGGGCTCTATACAAGAACTCCAACAGTGCAGTGTTCCTCAACAATCAACAAGGGGAGTTCTTCAGAACGACCGTCGGTGTCAGACAAGGCTGTATTCTCTCTCTCTGCGTTGTTCAATTTATTCTTAGAAAGGATAATGCAGGAGGCACTGGAAAACCATGAAACTTCTATCTCCATTGGTGGCAGACAATATGCAACCTCCGGTTTGCTGATGATGTAGATATGATGGGAGGAACGAATGAAGAACTGCAGGAACTTACCAACAGACTGGTTGATAGAGCGGGTGCTTACGGAATGGAGGTCAGCACAGAGAAATCCCAAACCATGGTAAACATCGAGAACATGGACCATGCCACTATTGTCATGAACGGAGAACAACTGGAAGATGTCGGAAACTTCAAATCTCTAGCAGCAACCCTGACAAAGGATGGAAACTGCAAAGCAGAAAGAAGAATTCGTATTGGCATAGTCACGCAGCCATGACCAAACTGAACAGATTGTGGGAAAGTAATATCCGATTCTCCACAAAATTCAAATTCTACAAAGCCCTGGTGGTCTCCATTGTACTGCATGGTTGCGAGGCATGGACACTGACGGCTGAAAACTGAAAGGAAGATCCAGGCTTTCGAGGACAAATGCCTGAGGAAGCTCCTTCAGATCCCCTGGATAGAGGACAGGACCAATAAGTATGTATGGAGCAGAACTGAGAACCTTGCTGGACCTCAGGAACCTCTCCTTTCAACTGTGAAGAGACGCAAGCTGATATGGTTTGGGCACAACACTCGACACACCAGTCTGTTCCAAACAATCATGCAAGGCACCATCGAGGGCGGGAGAAGAAGAGGAAGACAGCGGACGAACTGGCATGAGAACATCAAAGAATGGACCTGACTCCATACACGTGAGCTGCTGCCGGCGGCTGCTGACAGAGACAGATGGAGAGGGGAGGTTGCGTCTGCGGTCCTCAGGTTTCCCAACGACTACTTCTGTAGTATAGGCCCTGAGTGAGTGAGTGAGTGAGTTCATTTCATTTTATCAATCTGTCTTATGCGCTTTCAATTTACCTGTCGAGGGGAAGTTTATTTATGATGTACTAAAAATATCTATGCAGAGTTATTGCAAGACATGGATAGTGAAGCTTACAAACTCGCTCTTCGCGTTCACACACTAACATCAAACTTATGAATCTATAAACAGAGCGACTGGAGTTCTATTTCTCATCGAGTTTCAAAGAGTTTGTTTCAAA
>JADBJO010001412.1:312480-332480 GCA_016801955.1 Conus betulinus | reverse complement strand
GTGCGGAGAATATAACAAGATAAGAGGTTCCTCGTTCTTCGTTTTCACTGTCTTATACGTTATTTGTTTTCACCTGGAGAGGACCCAAGAGGTCGAAATGCATTGTCTTGTCCTGTACTGTGTTTGTGTCTATGTCCTTGGCAGTAACAAACCCCTTCTCTCCCTAGATTTTCCAGCTTGAAGAAATTAGTGACTTTTTGTCCTAAGCGCGTGGTGTATGTTTGTCATTTGTTCCTTCATTTGTCAGACAGCCCAGTGATAGTGTTTTCTATCTAGTTTCAGTTTCTGTCTGCAGTCACTCCAATTCGAAACTACCTAATTAAAATAAAATAGATCTAGTTGCAAAGTGAGACGACTTGCAGGCGGAAATCTAAACAAATCTTAAATAAATGTTAGCGAACCGCCAGAGAAACGTGGACAAACGAGCCACAAGACAAAACGCAACGCGTTTCGACCTCTCAGGTCTTCTTCAGGGGAGACACAGACAAATAAAATAACGAAAATTTCACTTAGCTTTGATCGCTTCATATCGCTTCAGAGTTTAGCGCAAGGAAGAAAGCACGCGCGCGCGCGCGCGCGCGCGCGCGCGCGCGTGTGTGTGTGTGTGTGTGTGTGTGTATGTATGTGTATGTGCTACTGCTTGATGTCAGTAACATTTTAATTTTATTGTAAATTATGCCGGTGTAGATCGTAAATATACTGATCACATAGTGGTGGAGATTGCAGTCGTCATAGAAATCCCACTAGCGATTTGTGTACTTTGCAATATCACATGTTTAATACAGCGGTTGGTGGCAGAGCTTCCGTGATAAACAGGCTAAAGTTAATAGATCACAGCCGCACGGTGAAAAACGGTACCTTCATGAAAACACAGAGGTCATGAGCACGACCCAGCGTAAAGACACACCGCAAAATGTGATGACGACAGAAACATCTGGACACCTCTGGAACCCTGTTATATCTGTAAGGCCCAGTCTCAATGTATGGAGAGAGCACACAACACTTCAGCCAAACTTGACACCGGTAACACCAAAACACATACCAATTCCATAGGTATTACTGGTTTGGCTGCCTGTTTAGAAAACCCAGCTGTGAAAACAGTTACTGTTGAGGGCTTAACTGGTCATTTTTATGCTCAAAGTTCAATCGGACACCGCAAATGGAAGTGCCAGTTCGTACTGCACGTACAATCTTACCAAGTTGTGCTGTTTCGGATCAGCAAATGCACAGGAAACGTTGAGTTTCTTTTATCAGAATATTTCAGTGCCATTGAACGAAATTCTGTCGTAATAAAGTGTACATATTATCCCTCGATTCCTCTGCACTACAGTATGACAGACACTGTCGTGGTCAAAGTGCATGAGAACGCTTTCAGAGGCTACAGGGACCGAAACTGTGTGGTGCATTGTGCTAATGAAAATGCTACTGTGTCTTTTTCTTTCTTTCTCCGCTGTTAACCGGTCTGAGAGGCGCCATTTAGAACTTCAGTTTGTGCATCTATCTTCGTCTGCTGGTGAGTGAAATGCTGTTGGATTGATTCGTCAAACACAAAGGTGAAGGACTGCTTTGCACAGCCTACAGAATGTGTGTTTTGCTATCAACTGTCTCTTTCTAGTATGAATCTCTCTCTCTCTCTCTCTCTCTCTCTCTCTCTCTCTCTCTCCCTTCCCTCCCTCGCTCTCGCTCGCTCGCTCGCTCGCATGCTCTCTCTCTCTCTCTCTCTCTCTCTCTCTCTCTCTCTCTCTCTCTCTCTCTCTCTGTTCCACCTTGACACAAAGACTGAATAGGTCAATGTCAGTAGAAATATGTCTGAAGCATCTGAAGCGCCTCTCTCTCTCTCTCTCTCTCTCTCTCTCTCTCTCTCTCTCTCTCTCTCTCTCTCTGTGCGTGTGCTGCGTGCGTGCGTGCGTGTGTGTTTGTACATGCGTGCATACATGCGTGTACGTGCGCGCGTGTTTGTATGTGTTTTTTTTGTTTTGTTTGTTTTGTTTGTTTAGTTTTATGTCTTTTCACATGGCGTGTTTTTAGACGATTGTGATATTTGTAAATGATATACATCAAGATGACATTGATATTATTATACAAATGAAAACATAATTGAAAATAAGCTTAAATCAGTGAACATGAACAGCATAAACAATGTTTGCTTCAAAAATACTGAAATATATACTAATGTACCGATAGGACTGCGAAGTAAATATTTTGATACATTAGCCAGAAATGAATGATTTGAAGTCAGAGTCTTAAAATCATCAATTGTAGAATTATTTGGTAACTGAAAATTGGGTAGGTATTGCCGCATAGTGGGACAGTTAATAGTAGATGAAATGTCAAAAGTCTTTCCCCACATATGCATTTTGCAGTATCAACATATTTACATTTTAATGAATTATATTTAAGTCTAAAACACAAACTGGAAATTTCCCTTGGAAAAACGTTCAACAAAGACATCCTGTAAGAGGTGTGCCGATTTACATTATAACCCACACGAGCTTTGGTGTCTTTTTTCTAAAAGATTATAGCATTCCTTTACAGACAAAGAATATAAACGTTTTCACAACGAATTCTTTGTCCTGCACCAAAGAGTGTAGATTAAAAGTATTGGAAATATAACCATAGGAAGATTAACAATATATCGCAGAGCCATGAGAATGGCTACCAGTTCTGCGGTGAAAATAGAATGACCTGCACCAATATGAAACGAGTTTTCTTTCTTTAGACCAGGTATTACAAACCCAGCACCTGCCACATTAGTGTCAATAAGAGAACCATCGGTATACCTTCAAATGGTTAGAATGATTTGAATGAACATGAGAGCGAAAAGAAGCAGCAAGTAGATGAGGGTCATCATTCCTTTTGAGATCGTCATTGGAAAAGTCAAAATCTGCTCTGTTCAGTTCCCATGGAGGAATTGGAGACGTAATCGAATGCTTACCTATATCTTTAGTTTTCAGATCTAATCTACTGTAAATATCTGACGTAAAAGTGGCTATTGTTGTCAAAGATTTTATGGCCCTTGCTCTTTTTGGAAATTGAAGATCTGATCTAAGTACGTTTTCATTCACGTTGACATTTTCAACAGCACTGCTTCTTATAATGTACTTAGCTGAAGACAGTTCTCGATAATCGTTCAAAGGTATAACACCAACCTCCCCATATGTAGCAATAGTCGGAGTGTGGACAGGGACTTCCAAAGCTAATTTATATGCTTTAGAGTCAATACTTTGTAATTTCTTCATAAGATATTTAGGAGCAGAAAAATAAACTTCTTGGCCGTAAGTCAGCTTTGATCTAACCAAGATGTTGCAAGAAGAGTCAGGCTTTTTGTTTCTTTTACCCCAATTTTGTCTGCTTATAATTTTAAGCAAATTTAAGCTTTTTTGAAGCTTTTGATAGACTGTTTTCAATGTGAAATTTCCCGATAATTTCGATGTAAAATAGACACCTAAGAATTTTGTTATGTCTTTGAATTGTAGCTCAGCTCCGTCGATAAAGAAACTATGTAATCTTCTGGGAGGGTCACCAGCACTAAATACCATCATGTGAGTTTTTTCAACAGATAAAGATAAACCATTCTCTGTAAAGAAAGCACTTATCTTATCTAATTCAGACTGATAACAGATCTAAAATTGTTTCAGTTTTCTGTTTGAAACAGACTTCAATTTGCATCCAACCAAATACAAATGTCATCAGCATATTGAACAATCTTAACATTCTTTGATATCTTCTTAGAAAGATCTGATATCATAATACTGAAAAGGTAAGGAGCAATGATGGATCCTTGGGGGGAACTCCCATATGTAAATCTCTCTGGGAAGAATATGCATTTTCAACTCTTGTTTCAATAGTTCTACAGGAAAGAAAATCTTTTACAAACGAAAACATTCTCCCACAAATACCTGCTCTTTTCAGTTTAAATAACAACTGACGTGCCACACTTGACCGTAGGCTCGTTTAATGTCAAAACATTTTGCCAGCACATTTTGCCTACGAGCAAATTGGCGTTTTTTATTGGTAGATAACTTTACCAAGTGATCCGTTGTAGATCTTCCCGACCTAAAACCAGCTTGATGAACTGGAATAACATTGTTTTTATCACAATAGTGAATTAGGCGAGCAGCTACTATCTTCTCCATTAACTTACATGTGTGTGAAGTAAGAGAGATTGGCCTGTAACTGTTGACATCTCTACAGGGTTTGCCATTTTTAAGTATGGGAACTATAATTGAATGTTTCCACACGGCTGGTAATTTACCTTCATTCCAGCATGTTTCCATTATTTTATGAAGATACTGCACCCAATTATCTGGTAAATGTTTCAGCATTTCATTGGAAATTTCATCACGCCCAACAGCTGTTCTTTTATTACTTAGTGTTGAGATTCCTTCTTTTAGTTCCAAAAACGTAATAGGAGAGTTGAGGTATAAATTATCGTTAGATTCTGGATCTTTAATTTCTAGTTTAGCTTCCTGGTCCTGTCTGTAAGTCTTACATTTTCTTGAAAGATCTTCTAGTCTGCTGTTTACTGAAAAGATATCAGCAAACTTTTCCGCTTTTTGATAAGCTGTTGGGAATTTATTATCTTCAAATGTTACTTTGTACTTAGGAGTGAAAACCCCGTGCTTCATATATCGAATTTTCTTCCATATTTTACTCCTATCTGAAGGAGAACTTACCTCTTCCTCACAAAAGCTTGACCAATATTCACACTTTGCTTTGACTAATATTTTGTTATATGCTGATTTAGCCACTTTGAATCTCTGAGTTTAGATGGAGATCTACTGCACAGATAGATTTTATACTTAGAAATATTTTCTTGTTTTGCTCTTTCACAATCGTCTGTCCACCACAAGTTCCCTGCATATTTAGATGTAGTAACACACGAAGATCTGGGAATAGAAGAATCAGCCGCGTGAAGTACAGATCTTGTGAAATGATCATACATAAGATCCACGTGTTCATGCTGAGGAATGTCTGTAGATGTTAAAATTGATGTAAATTTATCCCAGTCTGCTCGATTGTAGTTATATTTCCCTGATTTTATCTTGTATTGAATTTACAGAACCCAACTTTTCGTTTAATCTTATATGTATAGGAAAATGATCACTGCCTAGTGTATCAGGAGAAGTTTCCCACGTACAGTCTGGAGCTCATTCAGGGGAAATGAAGGAGATGTCAATGGCTAATGGTTTATGACATTCTGTATCTGATATTCTTGTGATGTCACCATTATTCAGTAAGTACAAATTTGAATCCACAACATTTTCGACAAATCGGAGGTTTGTGTTTCTTTTACAACCATCGTCCCAGAGAGCTGAATGCGCATTAAAATCACTTCCTATGAGCCATTTTTCCTTATTAGGTAAGTTTCGCAACCATTCTGTATTATCATTATCAGGACCTTTTGGAACATTGACAGAAACAATATTAAACAACTAGGTTGCTGTTGAATTTTACCTTAGCAGCGGAAGAGTTTAAGTGAGGAATGTTCAAAGGCACTGAAGATTTCATAGGATGGTAATCAATACTCTGATGAATATATATTGCTGTGTTGATCTTACCAGACTGATCTTGATTGTACACAGGTGGGTAATGAAAATTCGGAATATGGGGTAATTTATTTTTACTTACGTTTAAAGATTGCAGTAATAAGACTTTAAACTGATTTGGTGACACATGTTGTATCAGTTCATCAATATTTCTGATGATGGAACGACAGTTCCATTGGAAGATGTCAATATTTGAAAGCTCTTCCATCAGAATTATCTACATTTACTGGAAAAAAAGGAGATTAGTAGAACAAATGATAACAGGATTATTGTCTGTGTGAAGCTGACGTAGTAAGGCTAGCCAGATGTGAAGACTGCGAATCTGCGCTAGCCGGAAGTGAAGTCGTCACATCAGAGTTGGCAGAATGTGAAGAGGTCACCTCAGGGCTTACAGGAGGAATCATCTCCTCAGGACTGGTATGAAGAGATGAAGTCACCGCAGGGTCAGCCGTAGGTGGAGACGTCACCTCAGGGCCGGAAGGAGAAGAAGTTGACGCCTCAAGGCCAACACCAGGAGGAGTCGTCACGTCACCTCCGGCCAACAGGTGTCACCTGAAGGCTAGCAGGAGGAGGTGATTCCTCAGGGCCAACAGAAAGAGGGGGAGTCTCCTCATGGCCAGCAAGACGAGGGAGAGTGTCCTCAGGGTCAGCAGGAGAAGGGGGAGTCTCCTCAAGGCCAGCAGGATGGGGAGAGAGTTTCCTCAGGGTCAGCAGGAGAAGGGGGAGTCTCCTCAAGGCCAGCAGGATGGGGGAGAGTTTCCTCAGGGTCAGCAGGAGAAGGGGGAGTCTCCTCATGGCCAGCAGGACAAGGGAGAGTTTCCTCAGGGTCAGCAGGAGAAGGGAGAGTCTCCTCAAGGCCAGCAGGAGGAGGGAGAGTTTCCTCAGGACCAGTAGAAGTGAAAGAGACTCATCAGCACCAGCAGGAGGAGGGAGAGTCTCCTCAGGGCCAGTAGGAAAGCCGTGGAGCTTCGTGTGCAGCGGAGTCGGCGTTGGCCACACGGTTTCTCTCAGTCCCTTGAGAAGGGGACACGTCTGTAGGACGTGTTCTGGTGTTTGGTCTTCAAGACCACAGGAGCAGAAGGGGGAGGCGCCAGCTTCAGCTTCCTATGCAGGTGGCCATTGAGTCGGCAGTGGCCAGTTCTGAGTCTCATAATGACCACCTGCTCCTGTCTCTCCAGAAGATGGAAGGCATCCCTTGTGGGTTGTGGTCGCATCAGAGCCTTCACAAGGGTCTTCTTCTCTGCGCGAAGCTGACGCTGTTGTCTCTGGTTGTCTTCCTCTGGCTCCGGTTTTGGCGAGCTGATCGGCTGCCTCGTTCCCTGGGACTCCGCAGTGGGCAGGTACCATTGCAGGACTACTCGTCTACTTTTGGCGAGTTCCTGGAGTTTCTCCATTAGACGAGGAAGTTTGTCTCCTGCAAGGGCCTCCAGGACGGACAGCGCGTCAGAGAGGAAGACAACTTGGGTGCAGTCGCTCTGTGATTCATGAATCATGGAGGCTGCCTGCATGAGGGCCTGAACTTCTGCAGCATAATTGGAGCAGTGTTTCCCAGTTGGTATCCCAGCTGTGGTGGTGTGTCCCTCAGGTGACTTGATGAAAATACGCCCGCTCCTCCATCAGACACTGCGTTGGTTGCTGCCGTCGGTGTACGCATGTATCCAGGATTCTTCGGGGTACTTCTCAGCAATCATGGCAAGTGTGAGAGTGCGTTTGACGATGTCATCCTGAGAGTCTCCTGAGGCAACCTGTGGAACTGTTGTGGAGATGTGAAGATTTGTGAAATCTTCATTCCAGGGCTGTGGCAGATCAGAGGGGTCCAGTGGGTTGGCAGGTGGCAAGCCATCCTGATGCTCCCTGGCAAGACTCTTGCTTTCATGGATGAAGCAGTCGTCTTTTTCAGGGGCAGTAGAGGATATAGACATCTCCTCAGGAACAGCAAAGTTGAGCGGGATGAAGAGAAAGACGACATGAATGTTTCCAACTGTTTCAGGCAGCCGATCTTTTCACGCTGGGATAGGAAAGAGAGCAGAGGGAGAGGCTGAATAGATTGAGAGCAAATTTTGAAACACCTTTTTGACGGGTCTTCTTCTTGTCAAATAACGGAAGTAGCAGGGAGACAACAGTTGACAGAAAAGAAGAGAATGAGGGGGGAGTACGGCCAACTTGACAGCACCAGTATACAAATTCTTTGCGCGCTAGAGCAGGATGAGGAGTTGACTGAGGGTTCACAGGTGATATTGGTGTTGTTTGCTGACTCACACTTAGCATCCGCCTTCTTTACTGCTGCCATGGCGTCGCAAAAGGGCATGCATTGTTTGGATCTGAGGGTGGCTGCGGCCTTGACCACACTCTTTGCTGGGCAGTGTCTGTAAGCAGCAGAGTGCTGCCCTTCGCAGTTCGCGCATTGTGGACACTCTGCCTTGCAATCTCTCCTTGAATGTGAGTTCTCCCCACACCTACTGCACTTCCCCTGCTTCGCCCTGCACTGCTTCCTGGTGTGGTCCAGTCTCTGACATCTCGTGCACTGTCGGACGGGATGCCTATAGGGGTGCACAGAGTACGATTTGCCATCAATTTGTAATTTATCGGGAAGACGAGGGAGGTTAAAGGTGATTTTGAGGAGTGTGCTGTTTCTCTTCCTTGTTTTGTATTTTGTCAATATCAGTACACACGAACATTGTTTCAGATCGTCTTCTTTCAGACTTTCAAATACAATGCCGAAGGTTTGAACAGATGGTATGCGACAGCTAATGTCAACCCCTGCTAAATTAGAAGTAGACAGAAGCTGATTTTGTTGCTTTTTTGAAGCACATTCGACGAAGTACTCTCCAGATCGAAGACGACGAACTGCTTTCACCTCACCAACTGAGTCTATAAATGCCTGTTTGAAGTTGTATCTCAGATATTGAAGCTTTAAAAAACCAGAATCCAGGTCTTTCAAAAATCACGGGAAAAGGAGTCGGGGATGGCGTATTATTAAGAAATGTCCGCTCTTGATATTTTAGGTTGGTCTCTTTTCCCGGAGATTTTACAACAATACTACCTTTGTTGGTGGATGTTACTTTAGATGACTTGTCTATATTAAATGGCAGTGCCATCTTTAAAAAAAAAAAAAAAAAAAAAGGAAAGAACACACACACACACACACACACACACACACACAGAGGAAGGGGGGAGGAGGGTGCTAGTTACTTGAGGACCCGGAGAAGAACAAGAAAGCCATGACACATGTAACATTTTCGACGTAATGGCCAAATGACGTACAGGTACACAGACGTCATTGTTTTTTGTTCTTTTGTTGTTGTCGCAGAATTCTTTTGGCATTAAAAAAAAAACAAAGAGAAATCCCAAATTATAATAATCACAACCGAAATAAAGCCTGAGATGACAGTCGGAAAACGGACGATTGTACATGAAATGAACCGATTCTACCAATTATAAGTGAATAAGCAGAGCAGAACGATGAAATGAAAGGCCAGACGAGGATCAGGATCACCAAGCAAAACCGCAGCTGGCAGTGCCGATTAAGAAAAAATAAATAAATAAAAAGAAAACACACGGGTTTTCAATCAGCTTAACACCAAATATCTACATCGTGAGAGAGAAGCAAACCCCTAACACAACTCCACAGGACCTAGCCACAATTAAACCACGGAAACGATGCAAAATATCAACAGAAAGAAACAGACACAGCCACTTCGTTTCCATGCCAACATCCGTGTGTGTGTGTGTGTGTACTGGGTGTCCTGTAGATGTAGCGTCTGCAGTGTGGGTGCTTGCCTTGTCCCTCTCAGGGCTGCACATCACCTGTGGCTCCCCGTAGTTCACGCGGCAGTGGCCACATCCTGGGCAACAGCTTTGGCAGGCTGGCAGAACCCTCGGTGAGAGTTATAGGGCTTGTCTACCTAAGCATATGAAGGCTAGACTCGACTGCGCGAGGAAAATTTCAAACTGATCTAATGGGTAGAAAGGCGACATTGTGGAGTGCACACAGCATGGTGAGAAACGAAAGACATCACGGTCATCCACAGCATCTGACTCCGTCTCCAGCTGTCTTGACTTTGCCTTGCTGCTGGACTCAGATAGATCTGGACGGTAGAGTGAGGTTGACGAATTGCGCAACTCCTCCTCACTTTAACCAGAGTCACCGCACAAGTCATTTCTGTCATTATTATCATCATCATCATCATATCATCCATCCCTGTTCACCTCATCCCTATCTCATTCCCAAGTTCTGTGGCAATGGGCGAGCGGTGAAGTGGCAGGTGTGTGTGCACTGGCAGCGTGGCCTCAAACCTGCACACAGGCGGCTCAGGCCATAGGGTCGTTCTCCACTGACCTGGAGCAGCGGTGGAGTTGGGCAGCCAGCTGAGCGACTGAGCAGCCCTTTTTTTTAGGATAGCACTGGTCCGCCATCACATGATGAAGGGGCTAGAACAGGTGTTCTAAATATTGTATGCCTTGTTCTTCCCTAGCACTGCTCTCCCACAGCATGAGGAATGGGCTAGAACAGGTGCTCTAAATATTGTATGCCTTATTCCAGCACTGCTCTCCCATAGCATGAGGAAGGGGCTTGAACAGGTGCTCTATATACTGTATGCTCCATTCTTCCCTGGCACCAGTCCCACATAGCATGAGGAAGGGGCTAGAACAGGTGCTCTAAATATTGCATGCCTTATTCTTCCCTAGCACTGCTCTCCCATAGCATGAGGAAGGGGCTAGAACAGGTGCTCTAAATCTTGTATGCTCCATTCTTCCCTAGCCAGCCTGCCTCAGCTGGAAGGGCCCCTAAAAAAGCTGTCGAAATTTTTTTTTAAAAAGGACAAGGATTGTTCTCCTCACCCTTGGCACATGGAATGTGCACACACTCCGGGATAGAAACGATGCAGACAGGCCTTACAGGAGAACAGCTCTAACTGGGAAAGAACTCGATCGATATAACATTGACGTTGCAGCCCTAAGTGAGCCTCGGCTGCGGGTCAAGGCGAACTTTGTGAAAGAAGTTCTGGCTATGCCTTTTTTGGAGCGGCAGAGAAAGCAAAGAGCGACTAGAGGCTGGTGTCGGTTTTGCTGTGAACACAGCTCTTGTTGACAAACCTCCAAAGGAACTGAACGACAGATTGATGATCGCAAAACCCCCTTTCATTTGGAAAGAAGCACCTGGTAATTGTCAGCGCCTACACACCGGCCATGACCAACAACCCAGCTGATGTGATGTGAAGGACAAATTCTACAAGGATCTTCACCCTATCATTGCCGCTGTTTTGAAAGCAGACACGCTCGCCATACAAGGTGATGTTAATGGCAGCTTTGGTTCTGACAGCATCTCCTGGGAGGTGTCATCAGCAAACACGGAACAGCAGCAGTCACCTGCTACACCAGACCTGTGTTCAGCACGGATTGCTGCTCACCAGCACAGGCTTCCACCTCTCTACCTGTTACAAGGCATCTTCGATGCATCCCCCCTCCAAACATTGGCATCTCATTGATTACGCCATTGTCAGGAGGAGGGACAGACAGGGTATAAGTGTCATCAAATCCATGTGTGGTGCCGAATGCTGGACTGACCAGCATCTCATAGTCAGCAAGTTTAACATCCGGATCCAACCCAAGAGACGCCTGCCTGCAAGGTTTGAAGGCTCAAAGACGGCTTAATGTCACCAAGCTGAAGAACACCAGTACCAAACAGGTGTTTGTAGACGCTCTGGAAGAATGCTTGGAATCTGCGTCTCTGGACAACCAGAATGTGGAAGCCAATTGGTCGGCCTTCAGAGAACTGGTCTACAACACTGCCACAGAAATCCCGGGATAACAGCTGTCAAGAAAACAAGGACTGGATCGATGAGAACTGCGATGACATCCGGCAGCTACTGGATGAGAAACATCTTCTGCACAAAGCTGATCTCAGTGACACCAAGTCCCCCTCCAAAGACGATGCGTGCGACAACATACGCAGCACAGTTAAAGGTAAACTGCAAAAGATGCAAGACACATGGCTGAGCAACAAAGCTGATGAGATTCAAGGATATGCTCACAAGATTGATATGAAGAACTTTTATGATGCCTTGAAAAAAAAATCTATGGGTCTACATCATCAGGATCACCCCCTCTGCTCGGCGCTGATGGAAACGCATTGATCAAGGAAATTTACTTGGAACGCTGGGCAGAACGCTTCAACACCGTACTAAACCACCCATCATCTATCAATGGCACCGACATCGACCGGCTTCCCCAAGTGCCCACCAACCAAGAAATGGATGAACCAACACCCTCTTGAAGACTAAGAAAGTAATATTTTAGCTGTCCAGTGGCACAGCTCCAGGGTCAGACTCCATACCAGCTGAAATCTACAAAGAACATGGCACAGCTGTGACTGGAAAAGCCTCACCATTTGTTTCCTCTTAGGTGGCAGCAGGAGATGATAGTCCAGGAGTTGAAAGATGCATCTGTAATCCATTTGTACAAATGCAAAGGGACACCCAGGTCTGTGACAACCACCAAGGCATGTCCCTCCTTTCTGTAGCAGGCAAGATGCATGCCAGGGCTCTGCTGAACCACTCTATAACACACCTGAAGCATGCGCTATTGCCAAAGAGTCAGTATGGCTTCAGAAAAGACAATGGAACCATTGACACGGTGTTTGCTACGAGGCAACTCCAAGAAAAATGTCAGAAACAAAATGTCGACCTGTTCTCCACCCTGTCAACCTGACCAAGGCCTTTGATACTGTCAACAGAGTGGGCCTGTGGGGGATCATGGCCGAATCACGGATGCCCATTGCAATTCATGTCTAAGGTGCCCAAGTCCATGATGTCACGCAGGCCTGAAACCAGGATATCAGAGAGACATCTAGCCCATTGCCTGTCACTAAAGGCGTAGGGCAAGGCTGTATTTTGGCGCCAGCTCTGTACAGCATCGTGTTCTCTGCAATGCTGACTGATGCCTTCAGAGAAGGAGACGTAGGCATCTACATCAGACTCAGAACAGAATGAAAGCTGTTTAAATTCAAAAGACTCCAGGCAAAATTCAAGGTTGTGACAGACATCATCAGGGACTACCTGTTTCCTGATGAGTGCGCTCTCAATGCTGGCTCAGAAACAGACATTCAATCCAGCATAAACACGTTTTATGTAGCCTGCACCAACTTCGGTCTTATCATAAATGCAAAAGAAGACGAAGGTCCTGCATCAAACTACACTAGAAAAACTCTACGCTGAGCCCTAAGATCACAGTCAGTGGTATGAGACTCACTCTGTTGAGTAAATTCACCTACCCTGGCAGCACACTGTGCCAGGACGTCATCATCATCAACAATGAAGTGAGCATCAGAACTGCAAATGCAGGTGCAACCTTTGGGAGACTACACACCAATGTTTGGAACAGAAGAGGCATCAGTCTAGAGACCAAATTGAAGGTGTACAGAGCAGTTGTTCTCTGCACACTCTTCTATGCATGTGAAACGTGAGCAGTGTACCAACAGCATGTCAAGAAGCTGAATCACATATCGCACAACCTGGCTCAGAAAGTTGTTAAACATAAAAATGTCAGGACAAAATCCCAGACGCAGATGTGCTCGACCAAGTAGACCTGCCGAGCGTCCACACCATCCTGGTGCTGTCTCAGCTTCAATGGGCGAGTCTGTACCTCGCATTCCGGACCACCGTCTACTCAAGAGACTGTTCTAAGGTGAGCTGCAAAAAGGAAAGCACTCCCATGGAGGTAAGAAGGAAAGCTTCAGCTTCAAAGACACTCTCAAACACATCCTTGAAAGCGTTTAGCATCAACCCTGACACATGGGAACCAACTGCTGTGGAGCGAGCTAGATGGCGCTTCACTATCCACAAAGACGCCAATTCATGTGAAGAAGAGAGGACAACTGCAGCGCAACAGAAGACACAGGCAAGAAAAGCCCGCACCAGCAAGCAAGAGGGGGTCTCCTACATTCTCTGTCCAAGCTGTCACCGCAAATTCGTGCATACATCGCGTTGGTCAGCCACCTGCATAACACACAAATTATCTCCTCCTACCACCCCCCCCCCCCCCCCCCCCCCCCCAGATTACTGAGGTAGTTCTCGTCGACTCGACCGACGAACACCAAACAGCATGTGTGTGAGGCGCGCGCGCGCGCGCGCGTGTGTGTGTGTGTGTGTGTGTGTGTGTGTGTGTGTGTGTGTGTGTGTGTGTGTGTGTGTATATTGTTGTTTGCTGCTGTTGTTATTGTTGTTGTGATGGTTGCTGATTTTGCTCCTGTTCTTGTTGAAATTATTGTTGTAAAATTTTCAGAGCAAATGTAGCAGACTTTCTTTTTTTATTTCGTGTTTATTTTGTGTATGTGTGTGCGTGTTTTTTTTGTTTTGTGTGTGTGTGTGTGTGTGTGTGTGTGTGTGTGTGTGTGTGTGTGTGTGTGTGTGAAATGTTTTCATGTCCATACACAACAATGCACATGTCATTGAATTAAAAGCAAGTACTTTCATCGGTATACAATCTGAATCTCATTCTGCGTGCAAATCTCTTCACTATTTTGGTAGAAGCAAAATAGTCTTCATAAACAAGCATTCTATTCATCCATTAGAAACCCGTGGATTGCAGTTTCTTGACACAGATGTACATTATTGAATCTGTTCATTATTTAAGGTTTCTAACTTTGCAACCATAATAGATGTGTATCCCGAGCAACGGCAATAAAAATCAACAGCTACAAATCATTACAGCTTTTTTTTATCATTCCAGCGGGTTTCCTTAAAAATCCAGAACACATTTAAAATGTATGACTTAATGCTACTGAGAGCAAAATATACTGGTGCATATGACTGTATCCTTCTCCAAATGATGGATATTATTTTGTGGTTATGAAAGTGCAACAGACAAGTAAACAACCAAACAAAATTGATATTGAATCAGCTCTTGGGTTACATCCCCGGTCATTTTTTTAGGTGATGGTTTGGCTCTGGTTGTGCAGGGTACATACAGACACCAGGACTGGATGGATCCACCCCATGTCAAACAATGTTGAGAAGCTGTGTCACCCTGACCAGGCCACCTGATCGCATCATCTTCCTGAGTACTGTTAGCTGGCAAAGTGAGGGTGAAATATCCGTCTGTCGTGGTCAGTGTGGTAGAAGACAAAGGTCTCTTATAGAGCTTAATTCTTACTCCTCTCCATTATTGTACTTTCCTGATGACTTTGAGTCTGATGTGAGCAATGAAATCCATATGAGTTTATACTTTTCTGAATCTTTATACTTCTCTGATGACGGAATGCCTAAGTGCCATCAGTTCAAACTTTGCTTCTCCTTCTACGCAGAACACTTGAAACCTCCTGCATACAAAAACAGAATCCAAGAACGGGTGACCTGGAACTGTTCAGTCTCCATGTGGCCTGACCTGTTTAGACACTTCCCATGTGATCTTGTGCCTCAGTGTCTAGATCTCGAAGATGAAGCTCACTGCCCTTACACATCTGAGAGATGTGGACTAGGGAAGGTAAATTTACAACAACGTTCTCCTCGAGGCAGTCTTTCCAACCGAGTTCAATATAATTATGATTGCAAAGACATGTACAGACTTTGGCAGCTGGTGTTGTCTGACACATACTAAAATGTAGAGATAACAGAAACAGACACGAAAGTTCACACATACGATGAGCACTCTGGTCTCGAGTCCAGTTTTGTGTGGCCTGATTTCACCACCACAAGCAGTAACATGTTCCGATTATCCTCTACTTCCTTCGCTGTCCTTCATTATACACGAGTTTCAGTTTCAGTTTCATCGCGGGGGCGTCACTGCGTGCGGACTAGTCCATATACGCTACACTACATCCGCTGAGTTTTGGGACCACACTACGCATGATTTGAAGCTGATGGATACATATATTTGAGACAATTGAAGAAGAGGGTCTCGTGGCTACGACTCGGAGGATATTTGACCTATGCATTAGCCCAACGCGCTGGTCAAACCGTAATATGTCATGACCCCTTTTTCTGTTTATTGACGGAAGTTTGAACAACTGAGAAAACGTGGTCTTTTCCACAAGGTGACACCCCTCTCCCACTTTTTATCTCTTTATCGTAGTTTGTTTCAGTTTCATCAAGGAGGCGTCACTGCATGCAGACTAGTCCATATACGCTACACCATCCGCTAAGTTTTGAGACCACACTGCGCATGATTTTAAGCAGATGGATAAATGAATTGATATCTGAAATTAGAGAATTTAAGAAGAGAGAGTCGTGGTTATGACTGAGTAGATGTCTGACCTACGCATCAGCCCAACACGCTGGTCAGACGTTGAGTGCCTATCTAGCATTAGTTGCGCCTTTTTTATCATTGTATGCGTGTATAGTGAATGTACACATGTGTGAATGGATGTGTGGGCACGGGCCCGTGTATGCGCGTGAGCGCATGTGTGAGTGCATGATGTGCATTGAAGCATATACATGAGTGTGTGTGTGTGTGTGTGTGTGTGCGCGCGCGCGCATGCATGTATGTGCGCCACATGTATGTGTGTGTGCGTGTGTGCGCACGCACATGTGGGTGTGTGTGTGCGCGCGCGCGCTTTAACCAATGAATTAATAACTAGGATGAGGGAATTGAAGAAGTGGGTCCGTGGCTGCAACTTAGCGGATGTCTGACCTACGCATTAGCCCAAGACGCCGCTCAGACCTTGAGAAATGTTATGTCGTTCAGATATATTTTTTGAAGTCTATAATATGTCATTTTTAGGTGTTCATCTTTCAAGAGGACAGTGTTGTCATGCCATTCAGTGTATGTCACCAGGGAGGTGACAATGATGCCATGTCATTGAGTGTATGTCACCAGGGAGGTGACAATGATGCCATGTCATTGAGTGTATGTCACCAGGGAGGTGACAATGATGCCATGTCATTGAGTGTATGTCACCAGGGAGGTGACAATGTCATGTCATTCAGTGTATGTCACCAGGGAGGTGACAATGATGCCATGTCATTGAGTGTATGTCACCAGGGAGGTGACAATGATGCCATGTCATTGAGTGTATGTCACCAGGGAGGTGACAATGATGCCATGTCATTGAGTGTATGTCACCAGGAGGTGACAATGTCAGGTCATTCAGTGTATGTCACCAGGGAGGTGACAATGATGCCATGTCATTGAGTGTATGTCACCAGGGAGGTGACAATGATGCCATGACATTCAGTGTATGTCACCAGGGAGGTGACAATGTCATGTCATTCAGTGTCTGTCACCAGGGAGGTTACAGTGTTTGGAATAATTTCTCGATGAGAATTATCTTTACATTCACCTACACCCCCCTCTCTTACTAGTAGTGGAAGGAGCAACTTTCCGGTACTAGTCATCAAAGAAATTTTTATTTGTTCCGGGTATTGATAAAATATGGGAGAATGGCTCTGAGATAATTTTCCTTAGGCCTGTACTCTTAATTACAAGTACTTATAGCTCTGAGATACAGAATTGAAGAGAGACGTTCAAACATTCAACATTCGATTGAACAACAGGGAACTGACACAAGTTAAGTGCACTTTCACACATCAACTTTTATGACTTACACATAGATAAGAAATGGCGCATGTCACTTCCATAGACTGAGTTTCAGTTCTCTCATTGGACTACCACAATGAGGGGCCCTTCCTCACTCCTACTTTACTCGCTTGCACTCTGTGCAGCAAGCTTAAGTTGGCATACAGGGGTTCTGTCTAAGTTACACTGAATGTATATGACTATTATACATCCACCCTGCTTGCTAATACCCAGTATTGTAGCCAGGGTGGTACTCATAGACAGGTTCTCACTGTTTCATCATAAAGTGAGGGTAAGGGTTGATGATGAGTTTGAGTCCAGGTGGTAAGCAAACTTAGCTTTGCTTCGGAGAAGACAGTTGTTCTCTCCTGTGGCTGGTGACTGCCCCACTGGTGTAGATTTGTTGTCTGGTGTCGCCCTGGTTTCTGGTGAAGTCCCAGCTTCTGGTTCAACTGTAATGTGCAGCGTGACCAGGGTCCCAGTTCTGCGATAAAGAGAACTTGATCTGTAGATGAGAATCTGATGGCTGGCTTGTCCAGTGCACACATTTACCCTTTTCCTCTTTCTTTCAGAGGAGGTGTGAAACTCAGCCAGCAAAAGTTTTCTCTATGGTAGAGTTTCTGTTATAACTATTAACCTCCACTTTTGTTCAAAGGCTAAGTTAAGCTTACAAAAGGGTAGGAGACAGTAATACAATAATACAGTTTTAGTTAAATAACTCTTCCATGTTTCATATGAATTAAATCACACTGACTTGGGCTATGCTTAGTCCAAGTACACATGGTGTGTAGACTTAAAGTCACACACTACAAGTCATTCCAATAATCACCAGTATTTATAAATCAGAGTAGCAGTTTTTACCTAGCACAGGCATACTGTTTTCCTGATCAAAATTAATCATTGAATTATTATCTTAACAGACAGGGTTGCATACTGACAAAAGTCAGGGTGAACACAAGAGAGCAGTGGTCAGATTGTTAACAAAGAATCAAAACCACTGGAAGAGAGCTTTTGCCATATGATGGCAAGCAAACTACTACACAAAATAATCATTCATCAGTTTGATAAATGTTGCTAAGTATTTGTACAAAGTTACAATGCTAACACACACCGCATACATAAAATCAATACATAGATTCAAAAATGTAAAACAGAGTTCCAACACACACTTTTCCTGGGAATGAACAGTGAATGACTTGAGATCAAAGAGTTACCAAGAGTTTACTAGGCCTTCTCTGTCCCTTTGTCTTCCTCTGCTCTTGTCTACACAGGCAGTCCTGAGGGGTCAGTGAAGTTGCGCCTGTGTGTGTCTGCTATATGAATTTCTCACTTGCCAAATCAGATTTTGACAACCTGTCATTTACCGATCAGGGGTGAGAGGGGGAGGGATTTAGTCTTGTAACCAATCACCTTGGAAATTGTTTGAACCTAATCGGCACGGGATAATTTATGCATCCGTATAGGTGGCCATGAGCGCCAGTTAATTTATGCCTCCGCCTAGGTGTTCGCGAGCACATGTAGGTGTCTGCGAGCAGCACGGGGATCGCGGGGTGAGTGCCTTTGTGTCAATTAAGGCCGCACGCGGCTCAGGTGGAAGGGGGGGGGTGTTGGTGGGTGGAGGTGGAGGTGCGCCGCGCACATGCCTTTGTGTCGCAGGGTAGAAGGGGGGGGGGTGGGGGGGGAGACGGCTATTGTTAGAATGCACATCCCACGATGCGTAGTATCACACAGCATGGGGAGGGAGGGTTTGAGAGGGGGGGGGGGGGGGGGGGGGAGGTCGACGACGACTAGACTCACAAGAACGACAGGCCACACGTATTTACTGTGACGCAATTTTTTCCTGTGTGTCATAGATTGTGTCAGTCGGGCCTTTCGCACCGTCCTAAGCAAGAAAGGGGGGGGGGGGGGGGGGGGGGGGGGTTGAGAGGGGAGAGTGGGCTTAGATTTGAAATGTATTCTTTGGTTTGGTGTTTTAGTGGGAACGATCGGATGGTTTTGTCAAGCGTCACACGTCACAACAATGATGCCATGACAGTCAGTATATGTTACCAGGGTACTGACAGTGTCATGTCATTCAGTGTATGTCACCAGGGAGTTGACAATGTCATGTCATTCAGTGTCTGTCACCAGGGAGCTGACAGTATTGTCATGTCATTCAGTGTATGTCACCAGGGAGGTGACAATGATGCCATGACATTCAGTGTATGTCACCAGGGAGATGACAATGTCATGTCATTCAGTGTATATCACCAGGGAGGTGACAATGTTGTCATTCAGTGAATGTCACCAGGGAGGTGACAATGTTGTCATTCAGTGTATGTCACCAGCGAGATGACAATGTTGTCATTCAGTGTATGTCACCAGGAAGGTGTCAATGTTGTCATGACATTCAGTGTATGTCACCAGAAGGTGTCAATGTTGTCTTGTCATTCAGTGTATGTCTCCAGGGAGGTTACAATGATTATACACAAAGCGACTTGTAATATAGGGGATGATTAGGTGTTGAGAATGATGGGTAGATAGGGAAAAAGAGGGGGTACAGAACACATATACACAAAATTACAGAGATTTCTGATATTAAAGAATGATTGATCATTCGTATATTTATGACAGAGTGTTGTTCGTTTATGACAAGGAATTAGTGGAGTACTGATGGCAATCATCATATATGCTCACTGTCATCCGAGGAGGAGGTTATGTGTGTTGACCCAAATGAACTTCTGTTTGTGTTATGTGTTGACCCAAATGAACTTCTGTCTGTGTTATCTATTGACCCAAATGAACTGCTGTTTGTGTTATGTGCTGACCCAAATGAATTTCTGTTTGTTTTATCTGTTCACCCAAATGGACTTCTGTTTGTGTTATATGTTGATCCAAAATGAACTTCTGTTTGTGTTATGTGTTGATCTGACCCAAATGAACTTCTGTTTGTGTTAT
>JADBJO010001412.1:294980-307480 GCA_016801955.1 Conus betulinus | reverse complement strand
GCAAGACGCTGGTATCATATTTCACCGGATGTAGTTGACGACATGGGGTGTCCCGCAAACCTTGAATAGAAATCAGAGATAGTCAGAAACAGTGATATGAAACCAGATACAGTACTCCGCTCAGGTTAACCAAATATGAAAGCAGATCAGAGGAAAATGTTGTCCACAAGACCAGAATGTATGTATGTTTAGCCAGCAGCTTCGAAGACAAGGTCTTCCCGATTATGTCTAGAGAAACGGGGATTGTGGGTGTATCAGCATAAACTCTCTTGAAACAGCTCTCGAATTCTGGTAGGAAGAGGACCAGAATATACAAATGATGACAGAGGGTGGCTGAAAAATGTTCCAGGTGGATTTGTCAAGGAAGAACAAAAAGTGAACTTCAAAAGACGTCAGTCTCCCGAACTTATGATAGACGTCCCATTGTTATGTGTGGTTCAGTCACTCATCTTAAAAATACCTGGCCTTGAAATGCACAATTATTCACATGTTCAAATCTCAGCAGCTCCCAAGTTATTCTTGACCAGAAGACCATCTACGAGACATGACCTGGATGTGACCCAAATCGCTTAGTCTGTAAGAGATTCAGGGGTTAAAAAAAAAACTTACATCAGAGGGAAGAGAAAACAGAATGTTTAAAAAGAGATAAAAAATGGTGATGTGTCCTTCTCACGTTGCGAACAGCGTACTAGAAAAGCTAAGCTCTGGAAAGACCTGAAAGCACAACACAGTTCCTCCAGCAAGGCAGATTCAGCAGGAAGATGAGGGCGTAAAAACAAGAAAATCCCATGCTGTTTCTTTGGAGACTTTCCGGTTCGGTAGGAAGCTGTCTAAGCTGCCCCAAAAGACGGGCACTCGGAGTGGACAAACAAACATTTGAACTGAATCTTAGGAACAAATATATTCCAAGCATCACAGAGAAGCACCACGTGAAGTACAGGCATTGGTACGGCCGGCAGCGCTGATGGTATTCCCCAGCAACAAGCGACTAACTCTGAATGAGGTCAAACAAGTGATTCAGGAAGCCAGAGTCAGATCATTGCGGACACCTAACGGATGATCCTATCTTACAATGTACAAAATGTCCTGAAATCCTTGAGTAGCTCAACAGGTGAATTTGCAGATTAGCGACCAGTGGATGACAGCTAATAGTCAGTCCAGAAAACACGAACTCTGGAAGTGTCTGGCTGTGTAGACAAGAAAAAGAAACACCCGAAGGTGCTGGGGAGGACCCAGAGAAGCACTGTCTTCACCTGCCTTTAGAGCAGTCCTGTACCACCCTTGGAGGCCTGCGCTGTGTTGACGATGGCTACAGGCATGCGCAGGACGCTCCAAAGGAATACACAACATGCTAGATCTACCTGAAAGTTACGACAGCAATGGGCCATGCAACATGAAACATTTTGTTTGTGTTCCAACACACACACGCGCGCGCGCGCGCGCACACACACACACACACACACGCACACGCATGCACGCATGCATGCACACACGCGCGCGGACGGACGCACACGCACAGACAGACAGACAGACAGACAGCGAAAAACAAAGACACACATCCATGCCCATGCCCACCCGTGCCCATGCACACACCCATAGCTCGTGCCCACCCACCCATGCACACACGCACATACATTCACGTACCTGCACATTCACGCAAACACCTACACTTACGATAATAATAGTGGCACAGACACTTTTAAGTCGGTACCCAAGGTCTGACCAGCCCATTGGGCTAATACCCTGGTCAGACATCTGCAAAGTCATATCCAAGGAACCGTCGTCTCGAATCCTTCCATCTTCGTCATTAATTCATCTGTTCATCAAATGTTAATCATACGCAATGTGATATCAAGACTTAGAAAATGTGGTGGTGTAGCGTATATGGACAAGTCCACGCGCAGTGACTCTTTCTTGATAAACTTCAAACTGAAACTGGTTAGTATTGGCCTGGCAGATCATCTTTAAAGCATCAATAAAGCTTTCAAACTCGGTTAATCCCAGGAAAGAATTTCACACAGCCCACCTAAAAGCCTTCATGATATTACAATGCTTTCCACGAGAGAAGATGAACACACATGGTACTGAAGCAGTCAGACAATTAGTTGTTTCATCTAGGGTTAGTTTCAAAGTGAAAACCTCTTCCTGCAAATAGGAAACGTCTCCGAACCTTTAAATTCATTGTAACCATCTAAGCCATTCTGAAGGTAACAGAAGAACCAGTCTAGGGTCTAGGAAGGTGGCATGGTACTGTGTGACGGACCGTTTCCTGTCCAGTCACATATTTTCGTGCAACTGTGCTAACCGGAAGGTAGTCGTCCGGAAACCGGTTGAAAAGTTTACCAGACTGCTGTTCACCTGCGCTCTGTTTTAGCCGGGTGAGCTGAGCTGACATGGTTAGGCAGTCTCTGCAGTGATTCCGGCAACGCAACTTCCCAGAAGCCTGAGAGGGACTCCTATTTATTTCTGGTAGTTAATCAGTTTCCCAGGTAAAAGTGTACCCTGGTCTGAAGGGGACCGGCTGCCACTTGTTGAGGGTCGGGGCTGTAGCTGTGATCTACTCCCTTGTTCTCCGCCTTGTGTCGGCGGCGTGGAGAGGACGGCCTGAGTGCCGACAACTCCCTACCTGCCACTGCGCCCGGGGACCGACTACCCGCTGAGCCAGTTGGACCGGAGACGCTGCTGCTGCCAAGCCAGAGCGCTGCTCCCGAAATTTGATCCATCGACCTGTTGGCGAGGCCGTCGCTGCGTTCTGGTTTGTTTTGTGAGCCACAGCTCATGTGTGAGACTGTTGCCTTGTCGTCGGCAGAGACGCCGTCAGTGTGGTAGTGATTTTGAGCCAGAACTCTATGAAATTCCATTAGTCCTGTGTCGGACTTGACTCTGTAGACGTCGTCATCGTCGTCTTCATCGTCGTCGTCGTCTTTAGCATCCTCCTCGTCATCGTTGGAACCCTGCGCCGTTCTGGTGTTGGACCAGACGCGGCCAGCACCAGCAGCGCTAGTAGATAGCCAGTTATATATAGATATATTTTGTGTCGTGCGCCCTGTGTTTGGCGTACCTGGAAGTAGTATATATATATATATATATATATATATATATATATATATATATATATATATATATATATATAGTTCTGTGTGTACGCCTCATGGTGGCGTGCCGACCAATTGATGACCTATATTTATCATATATGTTTGTCTGATGGCTCGGGCAGCATAAAACAAAAAAAAGTGTTGTTCTGTTGCCTGGGCTGTCCATGTTCGGGTAAGTGGGTGTGTGTGTATGTGATTTTGGAAAAGTCGTGCATGCATCCATAATTTCTGTGTGAGAGTCAGTCAGTCAGACACCCGCAGACCACGACCCACTCCATCCGTAACAGGTACC
Organism: Conus betulinus; assembly: GCA_016801955.1. Classification (NCBI taxonomy): domain Eukaryota; kingdom Metazoa; phylum Mollusca; class Gastropoda; order Neogastropoda; family Conidae; genus Conus; species Conus betulinus. The sequence continues at coordinate 304,093 of JADBJO010001412.1, read as the reverse complement.
TCCTTGAAAGATACACAAAGGGCAATGGAACCAAGCCAACGGCAGAAGAAACCTGCATACAATAGACCAGTCTTGTCTCCATGGACAACATGGAGAATGTTTCTCACGCTTCAGGCTGATTGCAAATCTCCTCTACCCTCTGCTGAGATGCAATCCGACATTAGTGCTGGCACAGAGGAATCAGCCGAGGCAGATATCCACGTGTAGGCAAGGGAACGGCTTGGTGTTACACCTGATCTCAGAGACCTCGCACTCTACTGTGGACAGGCAAAGCTGAAACCACCATTCAATCCATCATTGTGGAGCACAGAGTGGGGGGAAATCAAGGAGACTGTCCATATTACAGGACTCAGAAAAACGCAATTGTCGGATGTTTGGTCCAAACAGTGGCATGGAATGATGGAAACAAGCGTGCTAATTGCTAGGCTATACAAATATAGTGCTGTCTGTTCAAAATGGGCAAAAGGAGGAAACAGAGTTGTAACAAGGTTCTTTACGAACGCACTCAACATCATAGTCAAATCTGACTTGTGACAGTCATTCGTACTTTTGCCAATAATACACTTCATCATGCGCATTCTGATTAATACAGCCATCCTAAAAGTTTGCATTAAAATCGTATGCTTTTCCCTATGGAGTTCCTGGATGTATGGGAACAGACATTTCTTTCAGCATTAATAGGTGAATTAATTTCTGAATGAACAAGCAGAACATTTTCCGATCAAAAGAGAAAAAGTACGTGTGAAAAAAAAAACACAATGAGAGAGAGAGAGAGAGAGAGAGAGAGAGAGAGAGAGAGAGAGAGAGAGAGAGAGAGAGAGAGAGAGAGAGAGAGAGAGAGAGAGAGAGAGAGACAGTAAAAGTAAAAAAGAGGAGAGACTATTTCTGATACATCTGCATTTCCCCAACCTGTCCTGTGACAACCGTTGCAGGTACTCAAAGATGATGCAATGGGACAGTGGTGCTGTGGTGTACTTTCTGCCGAAATCCTTTTCGTTGAGTTCCTATTCCTTAGGACATTGTTTTGGCTGGAGCCACCACTCCGACAGCGTATCACCAAGATCTTGTGACGGCGCAGACCGAGGTTATGTATGTGAACTCCCTCGCCTTTCAAATGACAAAGTCATCACAACTCTTACGCTTCCTGTTCCGAACAGCACGTTCTCGTCATGGGTTCATCTGGAAATCTGTCCCATGCAGCATCTGACTCACCAACTGCTGGCCTGTGATGTGTGAAAAGTCAGTGCAGGGGGCTGGAGAACACGGAGACATGGTACAGGGCGACTTGCAGAATGTCCCAGGAACTGACACAGCCGTATTTTATTGTGACATGTCCGGGCAGTTCGTGCCTTACAGCCTAGTGTGTGACTTTCAAAATGATTGTTCAGATGGGCGTGATGAAGACTTCTGTGAGCAATTGGCGTGCAAAGAAGACATGATAGACTGTGGACTGGGACAGGTTTGTTTTCTTCCTTTTCAGTGCTTTTCTTCACTTAACTTACTGTCTGTTCCCGGTCATCTCATGCTGCCTTTCGATGAAAGGAACTGTCTAAGTATGTTGTGTCACAGAGAACGTTAAGATCATATCGCTGGTCTCATCTTCCACACCTCTCAGTAGTAAACGTCCAACGCCGTTCATTGCAGTTTCTCCGTAGCGTCCCGTAACTTTTTGTTTGCAGGGGGTGGGTGGGGGTGGGGGGGGGGGGGGGGGGGGAGCCACAGTCCATTTTCAGATTCTTATTTCTTGCACGTCGATTTTGCCCTGATCTTTAATCTCTTTCTTTCATCTGTCATTCTCAGTCATGGACAGGAATCAATCACGTGACGAATGTCATCTGTATCGTTGATGCCTTTTATACCTTGGCCTCGTGTCAAATCATTGTGAGGTGCATTATGGCAGGTGTGCACAGGAGTCACAGTCGCCTTGCACGTGGTGATTACTGTTGTAGATTTATATTTGGGCCACTGCTGGGTGGTGGAGGAAGTGAAAAAGTGCCTCGACCAGATTGCAGGGGCTGACTTTTTGTGCTTGTGACCATGGATAAGCGAAGCATGGATATTTGAGATGCATATTGTTAACTTGGTATTCAGCAAAACCAAGCTGAAAAAGAACTGTGCAAGGTATTTCAGATATTAAAAAAAAACAGTTTTCAAAATATTTCACCTTTCTAAACCCGTAGGAAACCAGCAGGGGGGGAGGGGGGGGGGGGGGAGGTCATGGTCCAGGGTCTACAATTAGTAAATGCACTGTTCAATCACTTCTACTCGATAGATCCCCGTCTCGATAGATCCCCGTCTCAATGGATCGATAGATCCCCGTCTCGATAGATCCCCGTCTCAATGGATCCCCATCTTGATGGATCCTCGTCTCGATGGATCCCCGTCTTGACAGATCCCCGTCTCGATAGATCCCCATCTCGATGGATCCCCGTTACTGTTTTTGGATCTACCGAGACGGGGATCTACCAAGATGGGGATCTACCGAGACGGGGATCTATCGAGACGGAAATTCGTCCACATGTGGTGGGGGATCTATCGAGACGGGGATCTACCGAGATGGGGATCCACCGAGACGGGGATCTACCGAGACGGAAATTCGTCCACATGTAGTGGGGGATCTATCGAGACGGGGATCTACCAATTTGGGGATCTACCAAGACGGGGATCTATCGAGATGTACCCATCAGTTCCCCCGCCCAGTTCTGCCCCAGCCTGCTGCAGCTGTTTGGTATTCCCCCTACATGTCGCTGCTCGGTACTGCCCCTGGTCGACATTAGCCTGCTTGAAATAGCCCAGCTCAATGCTCCCTGACCCACCATAGAAAGAAGCTGCTGATTTGGGGGAAGGGGTTACCACAGCATATCACAGCTGAAAATCACGTGCAGGCACACACACACACACACAGCACGCACGCACGCACGCACGCACACACACACGCACGCGCACGCACATACGCACGCACGCACACACACACACACACACACACCACACACACACACACACACACACACACACACACACACACAAATTCCTTGGGGGAATCAGGAGGAGTAGAGATATGGGAATGGAGAAGGGGTAGTGACACAGGAAAACACACACACAAAGGGAGTATTGAGCAGGATGAGTGTTGGGCAAAGGGAGTATTGAGCAGGAGGAGTGTTGGGCAAAAGGGAGTATTGAGCAGGAGGAGTGTTGGGCAAAGGGAGTATTAAGCAGGGGATCTAATGATTTTTTTTTTTTTTTTTTTTTTTTTTTTTTGGGGGGGGGGGGGGGGGGGGGGGGGTTGAGCTGTCTCCGATCAGGGAAATGAACATGGACCTCAAAAGAAACTGGTGTCTTGCAAGACTGTACCGGACTTACATCTTGTCCAGTGATGACATGATTTTCTTGGTCTGGAGAACGTAGTCCAAGCAGAAGTGACAGAAGCAGTGACGGTAGAAATGTTTGGCTGTTGCGTATGATTTGAAACTCATTGTGAAGAAAAAATGTGTTTCGTAGTTTGGTGTGTAACCTTGTCCTCAATCAATGAACCCTAAGAACAGCACGCAGGTGCTACAAGACCATTTCCTTCCATTCGGTCATCGATTATCCTGTACGGGACAGCACTTCCATCAAGAAGACTGTGCCTTCATTCACAGGTCCCATGAAACAGACTGACAGCAGGTCATCACGGTCCCATATTCAGCACAGTCGCCAAACATTAGACCACTCACCAAGACTTGGCAAGTTTGAAAAAAAAAAAAGTTACATGAAAGATCACGTGCATAGTTATCACTCTGGCTGTAGTTGGATTAGGACACGAACCTACAGTCCTGTAAACCAGGGTATCTGTTTGCGTAAACATACACACATATGCTTACACACACACACACACACACACACACACACACACACACACACACACACACACATACGCGCGTGCGCGCACTATGGTATGTCTAAAACTAGCCGTTCTGTGAAAGTTTGACTTCGAAATTGTATGAGGCTGTCGCTCCTCGTGAAGCCATACATAATGATGATTGCACAACATGCATCAATCATAGACTGATGCACCTATACATAAACCAGAACGGCATGTTAATTAGCTGTTTCAAATTTTGAATGTGATTAATAGCGAACCGCCAAGAAAACATAGACAAACGAATCACAAGACAAGACACGACACGTTTCGACCTCATAGGTCTTTCTTCAGGCAAGATACGAAACACCTATCTTGCGCTGAAGTGAATGAAGATAAGTGATTGCTCGTTCATTTCAACGCCCTGGATGAAGTGAATGAAGATAAGAGATAACTCGTTTATTTTAGTTGTCCTGAGTGTTTTGTATCTTGCCTGAAGAAGACCTAAGAGGTCGAAACGCGTCGTGGTTTGTCTTGTGATTCGTCCGTTCTACCATTTTCTTGGGCGGTTCCTATTAATTACGTTTAGAATTTGCTTAGATTTCCCCCTGCAGTCGCCTCACTTGGCAACTAATTGTTTCTTTTTTTTTTCATTGCTTTGCTTTGTTACATGCGTCATAGAGATGCAATACAAGCATGTCCACTGCGCCATCAATAAAATTAAACAAGATGCAAAGCATATAAAACGTACTCCCAGTTTGTCTTCCTGAAAAAAACTTCACAATTAAACATACGTCACAATGTCTTTGACGTCACAATCAAACATTCGTCGTAATGTATTTCATCACTGAGTTATTCCATAAAGAAGAAAAACCGTTTTGGGCCGTTACAGGCGTTAGTAGCGGCTATTCTGGTAAAATAAAAACATCGCGCATCATCCGTGACCCTTAATGAACATGCCGACAACTTTCATAAAGATCGGCCCAGAAGTTTTGTCTGGAGCGAGTGGAACACATTTTGACCACGGACAGACACACAGACAGACACACAGACAGCGTTTCTTCGTTCCCATTGTAAAGTACTCCCTGTATTATAAGAACTGGGAGTACAAAAAGGGTAACTGGTTAAAATTTCATAGGCTATGCTGTGCATTGTAAGAGGCTCACCTGTGTCCGTAGCTCCTTCTTTCTCCTTCCACCATCTTTAACATTCCCTGAACTGTGACAGGTATTCGTTTACTGCTGGGTGGGCATCGAAGGTTTAAAGAAGTCGGCCCACTAGCGGTTTGAACGTACAATCACCAGTGTCACAAACAAGCACATCAAACCTTTAGCGACGGACTGCTTCACAATATAAATGGAAGCAATGAATAAACCTGCTGTGATAAGGAAATTGCGTAGAATATCTAGTTCTGAAAGTTTTCCTAGAGGTGTAATGTAACAATCATACAACATCAGCGTATTCTTGAATCTACATGGACCTGTGACCATCATCACCAGATTACCGCCCACACTGGTTTACTCCAGTCTTATTTGCTGGTGCAGTGCACTTCTGTTCAGTCATCAGTCTCCATACAGCCCTTTTTCGTTCTGTGGATTTTAATGCCACGCCCTGTGAAGAATTTTCTTTCACAGACACCTGGGAGTTCTGATTGTTCACACACACACACACACACACACACACACACACACACACACACACACACACACACATGCGTGCACGCGCAAGTGCGCGTGTATGCGCACCTCTCTCTCTCTCTCTCTCTCTCTCTCTCTCTCTCTCTCTCTCTGTTAAACACTTTGTCACGTTTATATTCCGCTTATCATTGATTTTGTTTCAGTACTACAGGATTCAACTGGCAGTAATCTGCTTTAATTGTTGATTATTGATGAAAGAGTTGTCAAATTAGTGAAATGTAAATTATCCTCTCTGGTACATTCTGTCCGCAAGTCGACAGGAATTCTTCTGCTCAATTTAACCTTCTGTACAATAAGGACCCAGGGCTCTTTATGCATATAACACCCCATACTAATATTCTGTTTTCCATGTCAAATATATGTTTATATTCATGACTGTCAACATTCATATGAAACCTTCTTTTGGCAATGAATGTTTTATTACAAATCTGATCTGGCGTATTCTGGAGGTCGGCTGCAGAATCATATCCCTCAGGAATTTCAATACGAATCAAACTTCAGACATGTTAAATCTGGTTTTCATAAGCATTTTGATGAACTAATCAATTTGGCCTCTGCTGTACACCCAAATGTACTCATCACTCGGCGCCTTTGATGTGTGCTTCACTGTACTCTTACGCTCAGTGTGTGTGTGTGTGTGAATCCCATCAGAAGTCATGTGGGTTTTTCTGCCCCGACCGGCTCCTACCCAGAGTTGAGTTTGCTGCGGGCTCAGTTGGGAAGACTGGGACCACACAGTCGAGTTTCATCCACTTAATGGATGCGTTTCTGAGAGTGTTGCTCACAAATTTCCTGACCAACACTGCAGGTGTCTGTATCTCTCGGGCCTGGTGACGCCGGGATATATTATGAAAGGAAGCGTAGAGTACAGCCCTGTCATGTAGTCTCAGACCGAAATGGAAATCCGTAGCATCATCTTAATCATCCTCATTCTCATCGATCAGCATTAAAAAAAAAAAAAGTCTCAAATTCTGTGGCCCTTCATGCCCTGCTCTCATGGTGACCTCAATTTCGATGTCCTCTCCACGTCTGTGGCCTTGGTTTGGTTCCGTCCGGGTCACCGGTATCGGCGGGTCCATGGGGGCTGTCGTCGTTGGACGGACGTGGTGGGCGCCCTCCGGAGGGAGAGCTCACTCACGCCGGCTCCGCGACTAAGCAATTATTGTCGTCAGTAGGGGGCTTAGTAGGTGGTGTCCTGCGTATGTTAGATCAGAACAGGCGCCACTGAACACCACTGAAGTGACTCGGCAGCAGTGCAGTGTCTCCTCCGGTGGGTTGCCTCTTGACGACTTGACATTGACTGCTCCCTGTGGATTGCCGGTGGTGTGTGTGTGTGTGTGTGTGATGGCGTGCGCGCGCGCGCGCGTGTGTATGTCTGTGTGTATATGTGTGTGCGTGAATGTGTGTGTGTGTGTGTGTGTGTGTGTGTGTGTGTGTGTGTGTGTGTGAATGTGTGTGTGTGTGTGTGTGTGTGTGTGTGTGTGTGTGTGTGTGTGTGTGTGTGTGTGTGTGTGTGTTGAGCTCAGTGTGTACATTTTGAGAAAAAATGTGATGACTTCTACGACTGCATGACAAGCTTCGACGAAGTTTGCTTTGAGGGAGATTATCAATATACTAAAATAAGTCCCCCTGCAGTGATCAACTTTGACAGGCGTGACACATTCACTGTGACTTCCCTGCCAGAAAACCACACGCAGTGCCCAGACACTCATTTTCAGTGTCACGACGATGGCTATTGTCTCCCTGTCTATGTCAGGGTGTAATGACATGATCGACTGTCCAGACCATGAGGACGAAGCTGACTGTAAGAATTACAAGACGTGCCCAAGATATTATCGATGTCGTGGCAGTCACAAAACAGTTTGTCTGCACGTGGATCACCTGTGTGATGGTCTGCCACAGTGTCCACTGTATGACGATGAACTGATGTGCAACATCACTTGTCCTGAGTCATGCGTTTGTTACGGTTTGGCCTTCTCTTGCAACCACACTATACTTATCAGCTCATTCCACACAAATACGCTACCTTGAAGCCTCACGTAGCGGAATACAGATGAGTGACGTCACTCAGAACATCATGCTGATCCACCTGGGTGCACAGGCATGTGGATGGAGGAGGCTGATGCATGTCGTTTTACCGAATCTTCATAGTTTGGATCTAAGTATGAATCAGCTTCAATCTGTCAACTTCAGTCATTTTGCAGGAATGCCTCAGCTGCGGAGACTGAATCTAGCCGGTAATCCTATGCCTGATGGTTTTTCTCCTCATGCCCGAAAACAATATGTACATCCATCACTGGTGATCTTAAATGTTTCTCATGTTCAAGCCAAAGTTCTTGAAATGACTACCATATCAGATTTTATGCCCAACTTACACGTTTTAGATTTATCATGGACTAATACAAAGGCACTGCAGGGGCAACACTTGTTTCCTTATCTTCAGAATCTCAACTTACAGAGTTGTCCTGTAACTTACTTCACACCAGAGTTCTTGAAACAAATGAAACATCTAATGCATGTTCTTGCAGACAACTTCAAAATATGCTGCCCCGTTGTTTTACCAGAGAAATTCCGAGGCGAGTGTGTGGCCCCATCCGATGAAATCTCATCATGTGATGACTTACTGAAGTCTATCGCTTACCGCTTTGCTCTTGTAACTTTTGCTGTGCTTGCGGTTCTGGGAAATATTTGTGGTTTTGTCTGTCGCATCTACTTTTATCAAAGAACGCAAAGAGTGGTTTTGCCATTTTTGTTCTTTATCTCTGTGCTTCTGATTTTTTGATGGGAGGTTATTTAGTCTTCATTGGCGTCGCAGACTGGATGTATACTGGTAGCTATGTATGGAATGAAACCAAATGGAAACAGAGTCCAGCTTGTAGTATTGCAGGGTTCTTATCCCTTGTTGTCATCTGAAGTATCAGCGTTCCTTATCTGTTGCATCACTGTGGATCGCTTCCTTGTGCTCCGTTTTCCTTTCAGTCAGATCCGGTTCAGAGCCAGGTCAGCTCACACAGCTTGTGTCATCATTTGGGGCACTGGGACTTACACTGGCATTGGTGCCTCTGCTCCCTGTAACCTCACACTGGGAATTTTTCCACCAGACAGGTATCTGTATTCCACTGCCTGTCACCAGAGCTGACTTCCCTGGTCAGATTTACGCATTCAGTATCATGATCGTCTGCAACCTACTCCTCTTTCTCTTCATTGGTGTTGGTCAGTTTCTCATTTACTGCTCAGTACGGAGTAATGCTTTATCTAATCAGCTAACAAAGACCCTAGACGTGAGCATGGAGAGTGCACAATCCAAGAAGTAACGATTGCACAACGTCTCCTGACTGTTGCAGTATCTGATTTTCTCTGCTGGGTTCCTATCGGTCTGTGTGGGGCTCTCGCTGCAGCCGGAGTCGTCATTCCAGGGGAGGTCAACGTGGGAATGGCCATTTTTGTGTTACCACTCAATTCAGCGCTCAACCCGTTCCTCTATACTTTGAACTTGATACTGGAGAGAAACGGCGCAAAGCAAAAGAGCGGCGTTTACAAAAGCTGTTACGTGAACAGCTAAACAGTTAACACTTCAT
>JADBJO010001412.1:284980-287480 GCA_016801955.1 Conus betulinus | reverse complement strand
TGTCCTGTCCTGTCCTGTCTTGTCTTGACTTGTCTTGTCTTGTCCTGTCCTGTCCTGTCCTGTCCTGTCTTGTCTTGACTTGTCTTGTCTTGTCCTGTCCTGTCTTGTCCTGTCCTGTCTTGTCCTGTCTTGTCCTTCTTGTCCTGTCCTGTCCTGGCTTCTTGTCCTGTCTTGTCCTGTCTTGTCTTGTCCTGTCCTGTCCCTGTCCTGTCCTGTCCTGTCCTGTCCTGTCCTGTCTTGTTTTCTCCTGTCTTGTCCTGTCTTGTCTTGTCTTGTCTTGTCCTCCCCTTCTCTGCCAAAAGTAACTCTCACCTGCTTTCCCTACACATGCAGGTGCAGAGAGAGAGAGAGAGAGAGAGAGAGAGAATCTTTATCACATCATCGAAACTGGTAATGGCAAAAAAATGGCACATCATCAACATTTTTATTCATAACAATATACACAACATTCACATGCTATTACTTCACTTATACATTTTTTTCCTCCAAACAAAACGTACGTCTTTTACGTTCAGGACTTCAGAATTGATGCAACTTACTTCTTTGCTGCGATTATTCTACATCTTGGAGATGTCTGCCACATTCTGTTGGACAGGGTGTGCAGCGTGCAAGGGATAAGAAAACCAGTCATGTTTGGTCTCTTTCGCAAAGTGCACCCTTTCTTCTTTCATGGGTTTAAAAAACACAAACTTCGTATATCAGACTTTCACGACTCTACGATTTCTTTAAGTCATTTAAACAATACTGATTCTTATTTTGAGGGCATACAACCGACAGCCTAAGTAATTCTTGGACATGATCATTATCATGCTATTATTATACAGCTATAATCATCATCTTTTCATTATCATCATTCTTATTATTGTCACTGTAGTTTTTGTCGTTGTTGATGTCGTTGATGTTGTTGTTGTTGTTAGGTTGATGGTGTGGAGTGGAAGGGTGTGGAGGCAAAAGGCAGGCAGATGATGGTAATTTCAGGAACCAAGATATAACAGCCAGCCAAAGAAAACGTAGAGGGAACGATGTCGCGTTTCTTCCCTTTAATTTCACTTTCAAAGCCGGGAACACAACCACTCACCAACGATTTAATACAACAACAAAATCATGAAATGTGACGTGCTTCATTTAATTCCTAGGATTCTGAAGTTTTCATCAATAGTAAATGTATTGAAATGCTTTTGAACAGACGGCGAGCCAGACAACACGGAAGCTGCGACAGACAGTACAAATTTCTGTCCATGCCTGCCACACAAGGCCCATTTTGTCTGCGGCACCGGGTTCCTGGCTATGCGGTCCACTTTTCCGCTATATATTTGAGGAATCACCCTCTCACAGCTCCTCAAATCTCGCATCACTCGGTCAATATCAGTCACTCAGCCAGTACTTTTTTCTCTTCATTCTTCCAGTCTTTCACGCCAGATGCATGCTGTTTGTGATAGCCATACTAATCGCCAGACTGGATTTTCTATATGAAAGTTGAGGGTGAGATTCTACGAATAGGCCACACGTATTATGTGTGCAGTCACGTCACACCCATAACCTCGGTTTATAGTCTCATTTGAAAGCTTTTTTTTTTTTTTAATGATATCAGTACTAGTGAAAGCTCCGAGAAAAAAAAAAATCCCCTGTATCCAAACAGCCTGCCGAAGACTCGAACCCGCAACTCCAGGATCACCAAGCTTATGAGTTCAGTGCTGTATCAGCTACACTGTTCTGGTCCCAACAAGCTAAGAGCAGACCGCAAACTTCAGGCTATGGACAGGTCAATCAGATAGGCCTAGTTTCCTCGTCAGACCAGTAGCATGACAACTGAAATCTGTTACAGATGTTCTATCCGAGAGTGCGCACGCCAATCTCAAACATACCACCTGCTAAAAAAAGTACCAAGCCTACAATTGATTTTTTGAAAAAAAGGAAAGGTTAACGTTGAAATGGAGCGAATATTCAGTTTGTAAGTATTTATTGACTGCATTTTCCCATAGCATTGCCAGTTTGGTAATGTGTTATCTTTCCTTGTTCCGTTTTATGCATGAGTACTGTACATAATTCATTAATAGTTCAAAAGACTTAGATTCGTCGTTCAAAATGAGTGCACAAAACGAATTTTAAAAACGGAGTTTCTTGCAGAATTCGCTTCGCTCTTTAAGTTTAGGCAAAAGTAAAATCCATATCCATGTCTTGAGATTTCAGCTGAAGCGAGTTCCAAGTTCATTCTGAAATCATTTTTAGACTTATGAAAAGGTAATGCAAAGAATTAAGCGGAGCACACTCAATGTTTCGACTTGCAAATCAGGCATTCAGGCGCAGCATCTCCTTTTCACTGCTAAGACATGAACTTTTCAATTTTGTTCCTTCACAATATTCGACAGTTTCAACCCACGGTTTTAAGCTACTCGTGCTTTTGGGTGTATTGGTACACGATACCCTCAGACGGCGTTTGATCTGGATAATGGAGACATCTGTATTGAGGAATCTCATCAGCTACCTGAAAGACTGACTT
>JADBJO010001412.1:244980-279980 GCA_016801955.1 Conus betulinus | reverse complement strand
GAAAGAGTTCAAATCCATACTCTCATAGCCAGCTATTTCTTAGCAGATGATCCAGCCAAAATTCAGCAGGCAACTTAACACCCACTCTCTCTCCCGCCCTCACTCCCACCGCCTCCCCCCCCCCCTCCCTTCGTCGCCCCATCGGCCTCTCCCTCGACTCCCCTCCCCCCCCCCCCCTTTGCCTCATCCGCCTCTCGCTCGACTCCTCCCCCCCCCCCCCCCCCCCTCCCCCTAAGCAGAGAGAGCGGAGAGAACGGCCGAAAGAGACGGACAGAGGGAGACTGGCGCGGTGTGCGAGCGTCAGCGCGGACCGCCGCTTCGTGCTGATTTGCATGTTGACCTACTTAGGCGAAGTCTGTGCTTGCTGGTTGCTTGAAACTGAAACTGATCAAGTTATTGTCCTACTTTTCGTTTCCTGGTTTATCTTATTTACATACTTCATCACTTCATGGTCAATTATTAATTGTCTATGCTTCCCTTTGTATTCATTTCGTAGTTTTGCATGTGTATGTATACACAGATTTCATTATTGATTTTAAGCTTCCTCTTTCATACATGCATCTTTATACAATTGGTTCTCTATTATTATGCACACTTTCCATGCTCATTTGACTTAAACCATTCATATTCCTAGACTCCCCCCCCCCCCCCCCCCCCCCCCCCCCACGGTGGCCACGTTTGTTCTCTGTAGTTGCTTCCTCCATAACCCCTTCCCCCTCCCCCTCTCTCTCGATTCATGCTCTTTTTAACTTGGCCATGCATTCTTGAATTATATCAATTCAGATTATAATTACACATATTCCCTCATAACTACCTTAATTGTCTGTACTCTTGCATAATTACATATTATTAGTTATACATTCAGTTCAGTTCTACTACACTTCCTGATCCAATCAGCTCAATCCATGTCAATCAAACTCATCCTCACACACACACACACACACACACACACACACACACACACACACACACACACACACACATATATATATATATATATATACACATACATACACATTTATATATATATATATATATATATATATATATATATATATATATATATATATATATATATATATATATGTATACACACACATACATATACATACACACACATATGTATATATACATACACATACATACACATATATACATACATATACATACACATATACACACATACACACACATATACACATACATACACACACATATGCATACACATACACACCTATACACACATACATACACACACACACACATGCACGCATACATCTATAGATATGTACACTTTACAATCTTGTTCGTGTTCTTATAAGTATTCCTACTCCATCATCCATTTATAATAGCCTCCTTCTCCCTCATTTCCATCCATAATTATACATTTCCAAGCATATTCATATTCATTCATTACACATATTTTCCTCAACACATATTCATTTCCATAATTCCATTCCTTCATATTATATTACATTCACATTCTCTCATATTACACCCTTCTATTCACTTTTATAGTTATCTTTCCATCATGCATATGTACATAGTCCTTGTCTTACTTCTGAGTATACATTTGCATAATCTTATTTGTGTTCATATAACATCTCTTTCGTAAAGCTGTTCATATCATCACACAAATTGCAATTTCATACTCATTCAGGTATTCATATTACTTTCCATTCTGAGAAACACCTTACGAGTTAAATCCATGATTCAGCATTCTCTATATTATATTATAACCACACATCCATGTTCATTTATTATGCATATAGAAGTCATATGTTTATACATAAACATTCACATAATCATACATACATATACACATACCCATAGACATATACAGCTTAAATTCAGAGCCCACAGAAGCAAAACCAGTCTCATTTCTTTGTCTTATATTTGTGTTTCTCTGTATTTTAATGCATAAAACGTATACATTGCTAGGTCACGTATCATTTCCATATTTTCATTTTGTAATAGGTTTCTAGTGTAATTGTATCCTTATTTCTGTAATGTTTATAAATATATTTCTCCCTTAATTGTCTGTAACATGGGCATATCTTAAAAAAGTGTAATTCGGTTTCTTCTGTTGGACAAAAAGGACATGTTGTAATTGCATCCTTGTCTGTAAACTTTTTGTTTGTGTGTAATTCGTTTACCCCTAAACGTAGTCTGGTTAGTGCTTTTCTAAATTTCGCTATTGTGATGTCGTAAAAATACTTTTCAGTATGGTGTACAAATTTGAAAGAGCGGTAAGTGTTAAAACGTTCGCTATTTTCTATTTTATCATGCCAGTTCTGCTTGTGGCAATCTATCATTCTTTGTTTTAATACTGAAATAAATCTGTTCTCATCTCCTACCCCTTCATTTAGCCACACTTCTGAAAAGCCGTATATGTCTAAACAGCGTTTTAATTCTAATGCCCAATTTTGGGTTTTGTTTATTTTGGTCTTTTCTCTCTTTCATGCTTGTTTGGGGAGTCTGTTTGGTTCCATTTTTATAATTTTAAACCAATACCTAATCGCCCTTATTGTGCTGTCTATGCATACAGGATATCTACCCAAACTCTCCATATATTAGATTATTTGGGGTTTTCTTGCCCACACCCATATATTTTTTACAAGCGAACAAGTGTATATTTTCTATTGCTTTATATCTAGTTAGACCCCATGCTTCTGCTGCGTATAAGAGTAAGGGTTTAACTTGAGTGTCAAACAGTTTAAAGTAAATAGCCATATCTAAATGTCCTAAACTGTACATAGTTTTCATTATTTCCATAATTTTGCCTTTCGCCCTACCAGCATATTCAGAAAAGTGAAATGTCTACTGAGAGTTTAGTTGTCAGGGTGAAACCTAGGTACTTATAACTGTTTACTACTTCTATTTCTTGGTCTTTGTAGTACCATTTCTCCTTTTTGCCCAAATAGCCCCCTTTCCTAAAAACCATTATTTTTGTTTTTTGTAGATTTACTGTTAAACCTATAAAATCCGAGGCTTGTTGTAGATTCTTCAATTGATTTTGTAAGCCGCTGGTGTTAATGATATCAGGGCTATGTCATCTGCAAAAAGCAATGTGAAAATCTCTTCTGCGCCTGGTAGAAATTGATAACCATGTCTGCCTTTTCTTGTGACATTGTCCGCCACTTCTGTTATTAATAGAGAAAAGATCAAGGGGGACAACAAACAACCTTGTTTCACTCCTGCTGGGCATTCGAAAAACTCTGTTAGTTCAGTTCCAAATCTAACACAAGCTTGTACTGTTTTGTATATGCCTTTTAACATGTTGAGCATTTTTGTAGATACTTATGTTTCTGTAGAATCTCCCATAATTTATCTCTATTTACAGTATCAAATGCTTTCTGATAATCTATGAATGCTACATAAAATTTACTTCTACGTCTGCCATAGAGGCAATTTGATATCATAGTTGTTAATGTGAAAATGTGGTCTATTGTCGAATATCCCCTTCTAAATCCTGCTTGTTCCTTGCTAATTTTGTTCTCATCTTCTGCCCAGTTGTAAAGTCTTTTGTTGATATTGCTGTAAAAATTTTACTTGTAATGCATAACAGTGAAATCCCTCTATAATTTCCTGGGTTTTTGCTTATCACCTTTCTTGTGGAGTGGTACAATTACTGCACATGACCATTCTAAGGGGAAATAACTTTCTTGGAACAGTTTATTGAATAACTTAGTTAGATATGGTTATTTTTTGCTAGCTATTGTTTTTAGAAATTCTGGGGGGATTTCATCTATTCCTGGGGATTTTCCTGTTTTCAGTTTGTTTATGCTAATCCTACTTCCTGTTCTGTTATTTCTTCATCTAGCTGTTGTACTAGAATCTCTTCAATATTCACTTGCTGTTCTCTTTCAATATCTCCTTGCCTTTCTGTTATTTGGGGATGCAGTATGCTTTCAAAATGTTCTTTCCATTGTTCAGATGTAATAACTGGTAATTTATTTTTCTTTCTTCTAATGTTTTTTACTGTACTCCAGAATTTCTGGCTATCCTTCTGATTTTGCATAAGTGTATCATATATCTGTTCCCTGTATTGTTTTTTCTTTCCTCTGATCATTTTTTGATAGGAACTCGTTTACTATTATATGCTACCATTCTTTCTTCATATTTAATAGGGTTTTTATTTTTATCTATTAAGTTAAGTATACACAGAGCTTGTCTTGTTCTTTTTCTTTTCCATCTTGCATACTTTATCATACCATCCATTTGTGAGTTTATAGTCCCCCTCCTGAACTAGTTGTTTTACTCATACATTCTCCAGCATTCTTTAGTAATTGATTGAATTTATCTATACTTTATCTATATCTTGATCAATTTCCTCCTTAATTTGTACTAATATTGCTTGTGCTCTTACTGATTCCATGAAATTTATGTAGACTTGTGCCTCCTTAATTGTTCTAATATTGCTTGTGCTCTTACTGATTCCATGAAATTTATGTAGACTTGTGCTTTGACTGGTTCCTATTTGATTTTCTTAGTAAATGTTCTCTTTTGTTTATCATTCTGGGTGTCCTGTACTGTGCTCAGAAGCTCCATTCTAATTGGCATGTGGTGAGACTCCATTCTTTCATCCAACAAATAGCTGTCAACATTTTCAATTAATTCTATGGAGCATACATAGAATCTATAGCACTATTTCCCCTTTCCGAGAAGAATGTAATGCACCGTCAAAGTTTTCATATTTAAGCCATTCAGGGGAGTTAAATTAAAACTTGCGCAAAGTTCGATAAGCCTTTTTCCAAATCCATTGATGATATTATCCTTTGACTTACGTGCACACACATTCTGTTCTCTGTCAAATATTTCATTTTCATCCGCAATATGTAGTCCCCATTCCCCAATACGAGCATTTAAATCTCCTATAATATATGAATATTCATTCCCTTGCTCAATTTGTGTACAAATGTATTGTTCTGTCATTTCTATAGTACAATCATAATCCTTGTCTGCATAAAAAAAACGACTGTCAACCGGATGTACATACACACCAAGAAATAGTACATCTTTATCACCTTGTAACAGTTTTTTTTGTAGCTTCACACATAATACATTTTCTATATTAGTATTGATCAACTGAACATACCCGGATAGCTCCTTCTTGATCAGCATTATCACTCCACCAGAAGGTCTACCCATTCTAGTATATTTTCTGGCAGGACAATCAAGATGTAAAAATTCCTGCAACTTTGTCTCAAAATCAAAATGTTTTAGAGTGAATGTCTCAGATAAACAACAGATGTCAAAGGCAGTTATGAATTTTAAAAAATCAGGATCTGACAGTTTCTCCGGCAGACCTTCAACATTCCAACACATGAAGGAAATTTTCTTATTTTTATCCTCTACTTCATTATGACCTTGTATAATTTGTGAATGGCCTTGGCCTTCCCCTCATTTTTTTTGTCTTTTTTTCCTTCCTGTGTGTATTAGCTTGGGTGTTCTGTACTTGTTTATTGGCCAACTTTGTGCTGCTTGTGTTGGATCTTAATGTGTGTTTGCTTGCTGTGCGTGTTTTCATTTTGTCTTTGTCCCCCTCTTTTGGCCTATCATCCTTTTTTTCATTCTTCTGTTCATCACTCATATCTGTCACCCTTTCTTTGTCTGACCCGTTCTCTCTTTCATCCCTGCTGACCATCTCTTTTCCTTCCGTTCTTCCTTCCCCTCCTTTCTTCATCTGTGTTTCATCTTCCAACTCCTGCTCTTCATCTGAAAGAGACCCTCCCAATTCCGTAACAATTTCATTCCAAACCAACAGCATGTCAGACTCGCTTCCACTTTCCTCTTCACCTCCAGAGTTTCTTCTTTCTCCTCCAGCCTTCTTTCTAACAGGTTCCTCATTCTCTCCATCCATTCCCTTATGGTTCCGCTCTCTCACGCTCTCTCTTTCCTGTCTTTCTCTTTCCATTCTTCCCTCCATCTCCTTTGCTCTCTCTCTTACACTCAGTCTCTCTCTCACCCATCCTTTCCCTCTCTCCTCTCCGCCTCTCTCCCACACCATCCCTCTCTCATTCTCTCTCTCTCCCTTCTCCACTCATTGTCCCAGTCTCTGGTCTCCTTTTTCATTCCCCCACCCATTGGCCTGTCTCTCGGTCTGGTTCCACCTCGTCCTCGTTCCTCTTTCCAACCCTTGGTGATTCCTGGAAGTGTGCTCTCCCGCCTGTCTTCCCTGCTGTGGTCCGAAAGCTCCATAGGGCACAAACGCTGTTCTGGATTGTCCTTTGATGTGCACCTTTCCCCTGTAAATGTACCCTGTTTTGCCTTCTTCTCTCAGACTTTTCAAGGCAGCTGCCTGCCTCTTGTTCTGTCTTGGGCCACCTTAATTCCATTTTCTCTCATCCTCTCTCTTGCTTCAGTGTTCTGCATTATCCTGATTGCATCTTTCCATCTCAACAGTTTACTATTATGGGCCGCGGATTGTGGCTTGCTGTATTGTGTCTTCCCAGTCTATGGGTCCTCTCTACAACATCTTCAGCCCATTCCTCGTCCGGCATATATGTTTGCAGTAGCTCTTTCGCTAATTTTTCACAGTCCTCACCTATGGTTTCCTTTATACCAAATAGCTTCACATTGTTCCTCCTGTAAAAAACTTTTCTAGCCTATCCAATTCATCGTCGATGCTATCCAGTTTATCCAGGTGTGCTCCAGTTTTCTTCCTTACTGCTCTACTGCTACCATATTTCTCTGTGTGTTTAATTTAGTTTCTGCCAGTTCTTTGTGTAGTTGAGTAAGTGTGTCTGCCATTTGTGTTTGTTTTTTATCCATTCTTTTTATCATGTCTGTCTGGGTGCTGAATGAATTGGAGAGCGCTTTCTGAGTGTCGGTGAGGTTTCTGATAAATGCGAGTATCTGTGCCATTTGTGATTCCATATTATTGAATTGGGTTTCTAGGTTGCGTTGTATCTTCTGAGCCTCTCTTCTTCTATCTTCTCGTTGATGTTGCTGCTACTCGGGCTAGAATTCGGTCTGGGATTCCGTTCTACATCGTTGCTCAGCAGTAATCTTTTCTGTAGATAAGAGAGGTTCACCATCAACAGGATTGTCCCCAACACATACATAATCGCTCTCGGTCTGCCCCCTTCGCACACTTGTGTTGTCGTTAGCCAGCGTAACAGTATGTTGTTTATGTCAATCCATGACGTCATCATATCGTGCGTGTTTTCGTTTTCGTTTCGAAGACCAATCGAAGTACCAGAGGGGACTGTTTTCTGATAATCGGCGCGCAACTTGTGTACCGGCCAAACGCGACAGTAGTCATCTCCAGCGCACATCTTATCATCAGCGCAAAGTAACACAGTCCGATGCATCTCAACAGAATCTCCCTCACTCCCAACACTTTCGATCGGTCGCCATTTTCTCTGCGTATTTTCAGTTTAGTGATCCACCGAAAAGGCCTATCCTGGCTCTCCACTCGGCCACTTCCACCATTCTTGTCCTAAATCGCTTTTACTAATATTTGCCGTCTACTTTCGTTTACTAGAAAAAACTGCTTAGACCCTTTTACAAATAGAAACCTTGATTTCGTTCAAGAGCTCACATCATACTTGCTTTCTTTCTGCCATCTTGTTGCGCACCCCCGAGAGAGAGAGAGAGAGAGAGAGAGAGAGAGAGAGAGAGAGAGAGAGAATGTGTTTGTATGTTCGTTTACCTGATTAAAGTGTGGGCTAAATAGAAGATAGTTGTAGTGAACTGTGTTTACAAAAACCCTTGTGTTTAGCTCACAACAATGTGATAAGCAGTGGATGGTTGTCTTCAGCACCAGTGTGCAATGTGAAACAAGAGGTACTGGTGAGCTTTTAACACTGAGATGTTTTCAACTCCGTTTTATTGGTAGTTTTTAATATAACATTCTTAAAGTAATATAGGTATAGTATATTATTATTTAGGATGGCAGTTTGCATTGTGTAAGATGTGAGTGGAGTTGTGCTAATGGTTTAGCTTAACCCCTTTACTGTTATTGCGTGGCAGCTTCTATGACTTCCCGTGTGCCATTGCTGATGTTTTGTGTGGGTTCTCGTGACTATGTAATTTTAACCTAAAACTCCAAAAATTATTTAGAAAATGAAAGTTTTAGGGCGGGATGTCAGATTATTTAAGGATTTCCTTATGCTCCCCTCCCCCATGCACACCCCAAGTTGGCGTGTGTGTGTGTGGGGGGGGGGGGGGGGGGGGATACTTTTGTATATGGAAAAATAAGGATAGAGTGGGTAGTCTATGAGTGGGTGAGTGAGGGGGGGGATGTATATACTGTGAATGGGCTCAACATTTAGAGTTAAACCTGGGGGAGCCTTGATAATATGATATAGTATGTTGTGAGTGTGTGTGTGGGTGGGTGGGGGGGGGGGGGGGGGGTTGTAGGTTGAGCGTGTGTGTGTGGTTGGGTGGGTGGGAGTGTGCATATATATACATGGCTGTTTGTGTTGCAGATACTGACGAAGCCTAAATAAAAGGCGAAAGTTTAAAAAAAAAAAAAAAAACATGAAGAGTGTGTGGCTGGTGTGCCTGTTTTTATTTTTGTGCTTGTTGACTGGCCAGTTTCTGGATCAGCAGTGCACCCACACATCATTGAGCGGTGTCCAGCGTGTTCCAGGGTTTTACCTTCATTTATATATATATATATATATATATATATATATATATATATATATATATATATATATATACACACACACACACACACACACACACACACACACATATATATATATATATATATATATATATATATATATATATATATATATATATATTATATGTGTGTGTGTGTGTGTGTGTGTGTGTGTGTGTGTGTGTGTGTGTGTGTGTCTCTGTGTTGCATGCATACACAAACTGTCACAAAGTATGAGACATATGCGCAAGCACAACACCGTAATACAGATGCGCGCTCCTTCATACACGAGCACATGAGTGTAAAGGGACAGGTGGCCATCCAGGTTTTTTTTTTTTGTTGTTGTTTTTTGTTTTTTTTTTTTTTTTTTATATTCTGCGTTCGAACAGAATGAAAGCCGACTTGAAAGTCAGGGAGGAACGGTATGACATAGCTGGAGAGGGAGTCGGTTCTGGAGTGTTACTGTAAAAAAAAAAATGAGAATGCCCTAGAACCTTGCTGCTTTTGGCTATAGGAGGAAATTTGAAATATTCCATAATCAGAGAAAGAACGAAGGAGATGCAAGAACGTGTATTTTGAAGAGATCAAAAACGTAGACAGGATATTCAGAGACATAATTTCACAACTTACATGCAGATCGTTTTGTTTTGTTTTGCTTTTTCTCTTGGATATGTATCAAGTGTTACCTCTTTTGCTCAGCACGTAACATTTTCTGAAATCGGAGTTCTTGGGCTTTGCGCCGTTTCTCCAGTATTATGCTCAACGTGTAGAGGAACGGGTTGAGTTGCTGAGTTGAGTGGCAATACAAAAATGGCCATCCCTACGTTAACTTCACCCGGAATGACGACACCACTAGCAGCCATGACGCCACACAGACCGATAGGAAACCAGCACAGGAAATCAGACACTGCCACAGACAGGAGACGTCTGGCGATTGTTGCTTCCTTGGATTGTGTGCTCTGGGCACCCATGTCTTTGGGTTTTATCAGCTGATTAGATATACCTTTGCTCCTCACCGACCAGTAAATAAGACACTGACCCACACCAATTATGAGAAAGAGGGTTAGGTTGCAGACGATCATGATGCTGAAAGAGTAAATGCGACCAGGGAAGTCAGCTCTGGTGATGGGCAGTGGAATACAAATACCTGTCTGGTGGAAAAATTCCCAGTGTGATGTTACAGGAAGCAGAGGCACCATTGCCAGAGTAAATCCCACAGCCCACATGATGACACAGGCTATGTGAGCTGATTTGGCTCCAAACCTGATCTGACTAAATGGGAAACGAAGCACAAGGAAACGATCAATGGTGATGAAACAGATCAGAAATGCAGACACTTCAGATGATAACAAGGACAAGAATCCTGCAACGCTGCACGCGAAACTCTTTTTCCATGCAACTTCATTCCAAAGTATAATTACCTGCATATATCCAGTCTGCCATGCCAATGAAGACTAAGTACACTCCCATTAAAAAGTCAGAAACACAAAGATGGAGAACAAAAATTACGAAACCGGTCTCTTGGTGCTTTTTGACAAAAAATATATACGATAGACAAAACCACCAAAGTTTCCCAGAATAGCAAGAACAGCAAATATCAAAAGAGCACCACGGTAAACAACAGATTTCAACAAGTCCTTACAAGATGAGATTTCATCAGCTGGGGCTGAACATTTACCTAAGAAATTGTCTGGTAAAACAACAGGACAGCACAGTTTGAAGTTGTCTGAAAAAACGTACATAAGATTTGTCATGTTTTTCATGAAATCTGGAGCAAAAATCAGTTATAGGACAACCCTGTAGATTAAACACCCTAAGATCAGAAAACATTCCTTGTTCTTGCAGCACCTTAATTTTATTCCACGACAAGTCTAGAACCTGTAACTTCGGCATAACAACTGACAACATGCTCATGTTCACAGAATTTGCTTGGACATGAGAAATATTGAAGATCATCAGTGATGGAAGAGCATATTGATTTTGAACTAAAAATGTATTATTGGACATAGGATTACCAGCCAGATTCAATCTGCGAAGTTGATGCATGCTTGCAAAGTGGCTGAAGTTGACAGAATGAAAGCAGATTCTTACTAAGATCCAAACTGTGGAGATTTGGTTAAAAAAGTTCTTTTAATCTCCTCCATCCACACTCCTCAACGCCCAGGTGGATCAGCATGATGTTATGGGTGACGTCACTTATATGCATTCCACTACTGCGGGCTTCAAGGTAGCGTAACTGTGGGAAAGAGCTGACGAGAAAAGCACTCTGACATGAGAAAGCGTAACCGAGACAAACGCATGCTTCAGGACACGTAATGTTGCACATCAGTTCATCATCACGCAGTGGACACTGTGGCAGACCATCACACACGTGACTGACGTGTAGACACAGTGTCTTGTGTCTGTCACGACATCGATAAAATCCTGGGCACGTTTTGTAATTCTTACAATCAATTTCATCCTCATGTTCGGGACAGTCGAACATGTCATTGCACCTGACGTAGACAGGGAGACAAAACTCATCATCGTGACACTGGAAATGAGTCTCTGGACACTGCGTGTTGTTCCCTGGTAGAGGGGTTATGGTGAATCCCCCGGGTATATCAAAATTGACCACAGCCGGGGGTCTTGTTGCATAAATTATATGATTTCCAGCTTTACAGTCTGTCTCATCATAGTTTGTCACACAGTCCATCAAACCATTACATTTTTTCTCCATGTCTACACACTGAACAGAAGACAACAGGAATTTTGACAACCCTGTGTCTTTGAATAAGTAAATACTCGTAAATGAAATAACAAATTCAGACAAAACAGAATGTCCCTGATCCTGAAAACCTATCATCATTACATCAAATAGAGCTTAATAGACAGTAGCAAAACCATCAAAATGAGAACTTATAATTGTTAGAAAACAGTTTGAATTGAAAGGACACATTAAGTGCGAGGATTTACACTTCTGTCTGTCTGTCTGTCTGTCTGTTTCTCTCTCTCTCTCTCTCTCTCTCTCTCTCTCTCTCTCTCTCTCTCTCTCTCTCTCTCTCTCTCTCTCTCTTTCTCTGTATATATATATATATATATATATATATATATATATATATATATATATATATATAGATAGATAGATAGATAGATAGATAGATATTCTCCACCAGCTGTCAACTATCTGTCGCTGATCTTAAAGTTCCTCTTCGCTGATCTTATAATTTTTATGGAGCCACTCAAGGACGTTAGGACATTTGTTGTACAACACAGACAGACAGACAGACAGACTGACAGGCAGGCAAGCAGGCAGATAATTAGATAAATACATAGAAATATAGATAGAGAAAGGTCAAGAGATAGAGAGAGAGAATTAGGTGGATGTGTGCATGCGTGTGCGTGTGTGTGTGTGTGTGTGTGTGTGTGTGTGTGTGTGTGTGTGTGTGTGTGTGTGTGTGTGTGTGTGTGTGTGTGTGTGTGTGTGTGTGTGTTTGTGTGTATGCGCACACTAGCATCTTTCTCTTGAATTTAGAGACTCCATGGGATCTGTAGAAAGACAGTTCTAACAGGAAAGAGGTTCTCACAAACATCAAAGCCCCAACCTGTCCCTGTCCACAATCCATCATGCCCTCTTTGCATGCAGAATACTCGCAGAAGTCTTCGTCACGTCTGTCTACACAATCCTGTCGAAAATCACACACTACACTGTAAGGCACGAACTCCTCAGATATGTCACAATAGAAATACGGCTGTGTCAGTCCCTGGGACATTCTACAAGTCGCCCTGTACCATGTCTCAGTGTTCTCCAGCCCCCTGCACTGACTTTTCACATCACAGGCCAGTAGTTGGTGAGTCAGGTGCTGCATGGGGCAGATCTCTAGATAAACTCTTGACGTTTTCATGTCGCTTTGGGCGGGAAGCGTGACAGGTGTGTTGGTGAGGGGGGGGGTGATCTGAAAGGGGAGGGAATTCACATACATAACCTACAAATCCGTGTATTTTGTCACACTCAGATACAGAGAAAGTGTGCTTCATAGTTTCCCAGCGAAGACAGTCTTGCTGGTATGTTTTGCTCCAAACTTTCTGCCTTCTTAGGCAGAAAGAAAACCACAGCACCACTCTCCACACAAAAAGTGTTTGTGTACCTGCAAAAATTATAGTGGAACTAAGATAATCACACACACACACACACACACACACACACACACAATGAAGTGTGTGCGCACAAGCATTACCAGAGAATTGAGGTGTGGCATGAACAATAACTAACCAAAGACGCAAAAACTGGAAACGAATGCAAGAAGAAAAGTATCGTGTCATCTCTCTCTCTCTCTCTCTCTCTCTCTCTCTCTCTCTCTCTCTCTCTCTCTCTCTCTCTCTCAAAGCATTCGACGCAGTCAAGAGACATGTACTTTGGAATATTTCATTAAAGCACTTCAAGCGATGCACAACTCCATCAAATTTTGCGTAAAAGACAATCTGACTTACACCGACTATTTGTAATGCCTTCAAGGACTTAAGCAGGACTGTTTGACCTCTCCTACAATTTTTTTTCTTTTATCATTAACGAATTAGCTGCTTATACAATCAATGATGGTAAGCATGGCTTCCAGCTTAGACCCAGACACTACTGAGTTGTTTTTGCAGCTGATATTGCTTTGTTTCCGTCCAGCCCGAGTGGCCCTTAAACACAGCTAAACAATGTATGTGTAATATCTGCAGAACTTGGACTGAAAGGTTACCTGAGTCAAACAAAAACAGTAGTGTTCAGAAAGGGAGGCCAATGTCAAAAGATGATTAATGGCACTACGGAACTCAAGATGTTGAAGTAGTGAACGTTTAACTTCGCTGCTGGCCTGAGCCGCAAATTGTCTGTCGAAGACATCGTTATGAAAGCAATGTGTTGTAGACATATTTAGAGCAATGTGAAAAACCAATTGTGCTAATCCAAAAAATATTTTTCAGTTCTTTGATGCCCAGATTGTACCAACACTGTTGTATGTGTTGGAAATGTGGGGTACTGATGAAATAGACCCGACAGAAAAAGTATATCTAATTGCGTGTATACATTGTTTAAATGTAATTACCCATACACCAAAATCAAATGGGTGTTAGGTGAACCTGGTGAATTTCCTCTTTTCGTTCAAGCTTCAGTACTTTGTGCATTACCTGAAACCAGATTTTCCAACATGGCTTACCAAGTGCTGAAAGAAATGGACGAAAGAGGAAAGGAAACGTGGGCTACTAAAGTCAGAAGAATGTTGTGTGTGAATGGTTTTGGACATGTATGGTACTCACAGGGTGTGGAAAACAGAGAAGGTTTTCTGGAGAAATTTAAGCAACAATTGACTTACCATGCTAAGCAAAACTGGTCTTCAAAGCTCTCTGATAGCAACCTTTATTAATTTTATTGTAGTTTTTTAAGCCTATTAGAGCGTGAACAATATTTCGATCTTTTCAGTTCACATTACATTAGGAACATGTATACTGAATTTCGCTTGGGATTAACAGATATGAATTGTTACAGATGTAGATACAACTCAGAAAATATTGGGCATGTTACATTGTCCGTTTGACCATCCTCTCAAGAAGATGAGACCCGTTTTTGTTCTTTTGCCCGATTTATGGCGACCTACGAAACAAATATCTATCAGATTTCAATTTGTTGTCCTACAGAACGCAAACATTATCCACTTAACGCCACTAATCCATCATCAAATCTGGTTAAGGTTATTTCTATGCATTTAAACTCTGCAGCAGCATGTTAGATCACCGTCATTTCAGGTGCGACTATGGATAAATTCACTGTCTGAATTGTTGTCACGTGTTTTTTCTTTTTTTTTTTTTCTTTTTTTTTTTTTTCGGGCTGCTGGCCTGTTATCTTTCATTATTTGACAATTCTTGCGAACCTTATTTGATTGTGTGTAGGTGCGCTTGTTGCGTGCATATGACTGTATAGGAGGGTTTGTGCTCTCACGTGTTACTTTTTCCCGTTGAGAGAGAGAGAGAGAGAGAGAGAGAGAGAGAGAGAGAGAGAGAGAGAGAGAGCTTTTCCAACGTATTGTGTGTATAACCACGTCTCCAAACAAAGCCCCAGAATGATACTGCCATTAAACTCACTCGATTGTATAGACTTAATGTCTGAACAATAAACCATCTGAAGTCTGAAGTCAAAAGAATTCTCTCTCTCTCTCTCTCTCTCTCTCTCTCTCTTCTCTCTCTCTCTCTCTCTCTCTCTCTCTCTCTCTCTCGTTTCCTTTATGTGCCTTTTTTCTCTCTCTCTCGCTCGAACTTTTCTCGAGTTTGTTTTCAGTGTAAAAAAAAAAAGCTGAATGAAAATGTGTCGTTTCTGAGCCAGGCAAGCGGGAACGCGGGGGTCTTTGCGTCACCAAAGTCGGCTGTTGCTGATCGGCGCTTCTACATCCGGGTTGCTGTTGGTTCATCCCGTGGCATTCCGCAGAGGGGAGAGGGTAGAATCTTCCTCGCCCTGCCTGCACCTTCACCTCTCAGATTGGAGTGATTCTTTCTTCTACTTCTTCATCATTACCACTAGCCTTGCCCTTCCTACGACACCGCGCTCTAATGCCTGCGGTTAAGGGTGGCGAGGGGAGATCATCGCATCGTAAACGATCACCCATCATCATCCATCGCCCTCTCTTGATTGTGCCTTTCGTTGCCGTTCTTACGGTGCGGGTAGTCAAGGGAGATCATCATCCCATTGTCTGTGCATACCCGAGTGACATCAGCAATTTCTGAATGTGCTGGGGGGGGGGGGGGGGGGGGGGGGGGGGGGGGGGGGGGGGGAGGAACCACTGCTACGTGATTTTTGTCAGTATAGTGTGTGACCAGAATCGAGAGCTAACTATACTGGCCAGTCTATTATATATATAAACCGTTAAACAACGCCAGTTCCTAAATAAGTTGTGTGCCTTGCTGAAGTTGGACATATTGGGTGTTCTATTGGTGTATGGTTGATGTATTATGGGCATTGTTATTTGGGTGTTGTAATTTGATACTTTCATCCCCCATGCAATCATTACCGTAATATTTTGTCATCATTGCCCTTCTTTTGTTTATCATTGTTATTATTGCAGCAGAGCAACAGGTCCGGGGTGTCACCTCCAGCGTTCATTTCATTCTGATTACTCTCATTTCATATCCCTCGTATCATGGCTTATCCCTATACATTTTATTTATATTTTGTTGTTTGTTGTGTGTTACCAATTAGTTAATAAAATTTCTATGCGGTGTTAAACTTTCTCAGTGAGTTCCTGACTCCTTCTGTATGAGAGGGTAGGTCCCATCCTAAACGGGACAGGCGTGACATTCTCGTTCTTCGTTTTCACTGCCCTAAATATGAGTTTCCGCCTGAAGAAGACCCAATAAGTCGAAATGCATTGCCTCTTGTCCTGTACTCTGTTCGTCTGTGTCCTTGGCTGTAACTAACCCCCGCTTTTTCTGAATTTAGCGATTTGTAGTCTGAAACAACAAAGACGCTAAACTGAAGACCGAGCAACAATGTAGGCAGTTTGTCTGCATGTAGCAACAGCATCAGTCAGAACTGGTCTGGAAGAAAGATGTAACAATCATTTGAAAGGTCACACTGATGCTTCGGTTCTATATGATACTAATGCAGGCTCTGCTTTTGTGATACCGGATTTCAAAACAACAAACAAAAAAATCATGTTACTGAGGAAACGGACAGCCAATTTTGAGAACTTGCAGAATGCTATTTTTATGGCTTTAAATGTTCTGATTCAATTGTCAATGAGAATCTGTGTTGTCCTTGTTTGAGTTGGTTCTCAATCACTTTAGTGTCCTTGTTTTATGTTGGTTCTCAATCAGTTTTTAAATGTCTAGTCTTGACAGAAGGCTTACCATTTGAAACTTAGCAGCTGATATATCATGTACGTATGAAAGACACCAAAGCTCAACTTTTGTTGGATGCCATTCCACTACGGTTCATTATGATAATCAAGCAGACAGTTCTTTTTTTGCACAAATGTGTCGCGTCCAATGTTTTGTGTCAACAATGATTAAAAAAGAAGATTCATAGTTTTGTAGATAAAGACGTTTGACATGAACCCATTAATACTGATTTTTTTTTTTCTTTTCAATAAGTTTTCCTGGGTTAACACTAACACGGGAAATTAAAGAATCTATTTTCAAGACAGGCACAGGCACAGGCGGAACTTTAAATTCGTCGTAAGTCAATCGACGTGAGGTCGTTTCGAAATAAGTGTGATTTTTGTGGCGTTGTTGAGGGCAAACCAAAGAATAAAAACTGCACTGCAAGTCCGTGAGGACAAGGGCATTTCCTATAATAAAGGGATATCTATGGTATCCTTTGAGGCCAAGCCAAAAAATGAAAACTACACTGTAAGTCCGTGAGGACCTGGACATTTTCTATAATAAAGGGATATCTATGGTATCCTTTGAGGCCAAGCAAAAGAATGAAAACGTCATTGTAGGTCCGTGAATACCAGGGCATTTTAAATGATAAAGGGAGCTTTGGTGGCATTGTTTGAGGCCATCTTGAACTGAAATCACTGCGAGTCCGTGGGGGCCCTAGTCATTCTTATTGGAAAAGGCGTGTGTGTTGACAATAACGTGAAGAAACATGGAAAGGTATTTCATGTTGTGTACAATTTCACTTATGATATTACAAGGGGCAACTCTCTTTCCTTTTCTGTCATGTTGTGTACAATTTCACTTATGATATTACAAGGGGCAACTCTCTTTCCTTTTCTGTCATGTTGTGTACAATTTCACTTATGATATTACAAGGGGCAACTCTCTTTCCTTTTCTGTCATGTTGTGTACAATTTCACTTATGATATTACGAGGGCAACTCCCTTTCCTTGTCTGTCTGGTTGTGTGTCCACGCTGCGCCAGCGTCAATCAAACACAATCCAAAGAGCAAGAAAAAAAAAGTCAGTCTGTTGGCAAACGAACTCGCAAGCAGTATCGTCATTATTTTCAGGCTGGTTCCACACCACCCATCCATCTGAAATGGAAAGTGTCTTAGCTTGAACAGATTGTAAAAACTCCACGTCTGCAATAGGCCTGTCCCACAAAACCATCAGCTTTATGAATAAATACATGAAATCGCAGCTGAAAAATGAGTTACGAACAAACATATGTGACAAGCTGGAATTTTCTTTGATTTACGACCATGAATAACTTTATCGGGCGAAAGCGAACACCTTTCCTGCACTGGGTGGCATAAAAAGTGAGATGTTATCGAATTCATTTGAAGGATATTCCTAACCATGACTGAAAACCACATCAGGCATCCCAGATCGCGCAAGAAACATTACAGCTGCGCGCAAGCTAAGATACTGCAGCATGTGGCCTTTTCTGATTTTCAGAGCATATTGTTGCTATTCTTGAAATGGTGTCTACATTCCTGGACAAAAACAGACATCACCGACAATTTTCACGGTTGTTGGGATGATTACCATTAAGCAAGCATCGAAAATTACGAGGGTTGTTTGACTGTTTAGAGTTAAATTTTTTTTTTTTTTTTTCTGAGCTGATAAAGAAGAAGACAAGAACACAGAAAATGAATTCCATTTTCTTTTGCTCTTTGCACAGTCAGCATGAGATTACTTGTTCGTATTCAAATCTGCTTTTGAGATGATGAAAGTTGATGTCAGAAATACCAACTCTGTGTCCATGCACTTTTTACTTACCTGTATTTTCCAATTTTACTTGATGCTTCAGGCATTTTTTTTTTCTATAGTCATCACATCTGTCATGACAAGGTCAATTCTGTCTGTGATAAAATAGTTCATCTAGAATTGACAGTGACTGACTAGAAACAATTGATAATTTTTCAAAAAAAAATTCATGAAGACACAGTTAGCTTCATTACAGTCCAAACTGACAAAAAGTTCAATTGTAACAGAAAGAATGCATCACAATATATACTCGAACACAGCCCATGTATATCAGACGAAAAACAATTGCAACAGAAGTGGCACACAAAACAGATCCTGTCGTGTCGTGTTTCATTCAACTTATTCACGCTCTTTTTTCTGAGGACGATTTCCGAGTGGACACAGTCCTTTAAACCATAGCTAAATTCCTCAGGTGAAATAGAAATGCATGTGTATGCTTGCTTACAAGTGGGGCGCAAATATCTATGTGTGTTTGCGCGTTTGCATGCGTGCAAGGATTACACACTGGGGAACCTTTTTTTTTTTTTTTTTAATTCGGTTCCATTTCCAGCAGATTACTAAAATTATAACTTAATTTAGAACACATCGGCAATGGCGGTTCTTTGCTAAAATGGTCTAGATCATTCCTCGTTGGGAGAACGCAGAAAGTTGTTGTGGAAGGGTCGTCATCCCATTGTAAACCAGTCTTGTCAGGTGTACCACAGGGAACTGTTCTGGGGCCCTTGTTTTCCTTAATTTATATAAATGACATAAGTAGAAATCTCTCCCCTGGAACTACTATACGGCTTTTTGCAGATGACAGCTTAGTATATAGACAATCAGAAGCAAGAATGATACACTGATTCTACAAGAAGATCTAAACGCTTTACAAAAGTGGGAAAGAACTTGGAAAACGGAATTTCATCCCCAGAAGTGCCAAGTGTTGCGTACATGTAATAAACGCTCACCAACTAGATCAGAATATTCTATTCACAGTACTATTCTTAAAGAAACCATGCTGCAAAATATTTAGGCGTGATTATAGATAGTCGTCTCAAA
This sequence comes from Conus betulinus, assembly GCA_016801955.1. Taxonomy (NCBI): domain Eukaryota; kingdom Metazoa; phylum Mollusca; class Gastropoda; order Neogastropoda; family Conidae; genus Conus; species Conus betulinus. The sequence continues at coordinate 260,660 of JADBJO010001412.1, read as the reverse complement.
TTGAAAGAGCATTACAATTTAGTATGTAAGAAAGCAAACAACATCTTAGCTTTCTTACACAGGAATATCAACGACTGCCCAGGAAAGGTTAAGGACGACTGTTATAAACTTTGGTTAGACCAGTACTGGAATATGGTTGCTCAGTCTGGGATCTTACGATCTAAAGGACATTGATAACCTCGAAAAGATTCAGAAGAGAGCAGCACGGTTCGTAACATGGAACCATATCAGAGAGAAAGGGAATACTAGGAAGAACATGAGGAAATTAGAATGGAGACCCTTAGAAGAGAGAAGAGCTTTTATTTAACTTAATACCTTCTTCAAAGGCAGAGCTAAACTAATTCATATCCCAATGGAACAACTAGTATTGAATAAAAGTAGCACCAGGAGTGGCGGTCAATCTTATGCCATACCTGCATCAAATATTGACAGCCATTTACATTCATTTTATCCTAGTTCTGTAAGGCTGTGGAACTCACTGCCGGGTGCCATCAGGATTGCCACAAATGCAGTCTCATTTAAAACTCAAATTGATACGACAGCCTTGAGATCTGCATATTGACTGATTTTTCTATTTAACTTCCCCAGATATTTTTATGGTTACCTAGGCCTTATCCTGGCCATTACTTTTAATTTTTTTATATCATGTGCGACCCCTTGTCAAATTTTGCTCCAGTGGCCAAAAGGCTGAGTCGCACTTTCCTTTTTTTCACATGCGCGCTGATGACTGCTCATTTCTGAGTGAACCAGTTTTTTTAGGAAGAAGAAGAGATCAAAAATATTAACCAGTATATCATATCCTAATTTGCTTATGATCCTTTTTTTGTATCCGCATTTTAATCACTTTTGTATTTTCGTCAGTCAGTCTGTATCCAACAAGTAAGTCTGTTTCCTTAAGGGACATTCCTTCATGTGTTATCTTGAAGTCAGTATTTTGACATAAATCCCATGCAGGCTGAACAGAAACGCATTCGAAGAAGACGTGTTCAGCGCCATTGGTTTCTGTGTAGAAGGGGACATTTTCTTCTGAATCAGCTATTTCCCATTTTAGTCAACAAAATACTGATAGGGAAAATATGTGGAGAATGTTCCAGTGCAGAAGCCGAGGGCTGGTCTCTTTGGTGCATTTAAATGCCATTGACCACAATGGACTGTGGTGTGTCTCTATTTGACGCCAGGAGCACAGACACAATCAGCCGTGTCTCCCTGATTGGTCCAATCCAGCAGACGAAGGGCCTAGGAGCAGGCAATACAAATAGAACTGCCATCAAGATGGATTACGATGGTTCTCTCATGCAGTTAGTGAAGACTTTTCATATTTATAATATATTTTCTTAATTTTGTGTTCCCATGTTCTTCATCTTGGAATCCCCCCCCTCCCCCCCCCCCCCCCCCCCCTTAAGTTCAAATCTTTGCCAAGTCATTACTGTAATGACGGAGGGAATGTTGGCCCGCACTTGCCCCCCCCCCCCCCCCCCCCCCCTCCCCTCCCCCCTATTAGCGCTCTGTATTTGTCTGACTTTATTCAAGTTTAAAAGGCTGTGCCGAATGAATAAAAGTTACTCTGTGTTAGGTTTTCTTATGAGAGCAAGAGTTACCGTACTTGTTTACTGTTTGCCATTCACCAGTATGACTGGTCCAAGGAGAGGTCATACTTTTTCAACCAATGGCTGGTCGCGCAAGGGTAGGCTGGCATTGAGCCCAACAGCTTTCGCCCATACATAAAGGTTAAGCTCACATGGAGTTCGACAGCTTTCTGTATCCTCATGTCATTTGTGGGCATTACTGCATTGAACTTTGTCCCCTTCCATGTGCATGCTGTTTGTGTGTTGCACGGTAAAAAAGCAGAAACTTCTGTAAGTTCACTGGATAACTTGTAAGAATCATGAATCGTAAGAATAACGTGTAGTGTCATCGTCAGTAAACAATTCATGTGATACGTTGTAGTTTGCTATGTGTAGTGTTCATTCATCATCAAACATAAAAAGACAAAGAGCCTTAAATGGGAACCTTGTGATACTCATGTCTAGACAATATTTTCAATCAATAGAACATAATCGGTTTAGTAATACACGACGACGTCTCTCTCTTAGAACAGACTCATACAAAACCCTCGTCTGTAGACTTTTGGTTTACACATTGATCTGTTCCAGTACTATGCTGGTTCACCAGATCAAAAGCTGATCACCACTTTAACTGAAACTTTTATGATAGACAACCATGGGTCTAATAAATGTGTTAATTCTGACAGGATTGACTGGGTCGAAAGCCGTAATGCAAAGGGTAGACAGAGATACTTTGTTCTTTGTAATCTAAGAAATTTGTGTCAATATGTTTTTTTTTCAATGGGTGTGAGTCAAGATGATACAGACATGAGTCCATTCTTGTTAATTCTGTTAGTTCTTTTGCTTTAAGAAAAGGTACTACCTTTGCTCTCTTGAATGCCACTGAGAATATATTTTTTTTTCTAAATGCACAAATTGCAGACATAAGTTAAGCTTTCTGCAAACTATGGTGGAGAAAAATTCGATGTGATTTCGTCTGGCTCTTTTTGTTGGTGTTCTTACTGTTCCAACTTCATGCACACTTGGAGGAAGAACAGTGAATTGTTGGACCCATTTTTTAAGATTGTTAACAATGTGGCGACAGTGCGATCTATTGCGCTTGAGAGACGTTCCACCTGATGTGATTTTTGAACTTCTGAAAGAGATTTAAGTTTTTCATCTGATCTGAGATTTAAAGTAGAAAGATTTTAAACAAAATTCCCAGTGTGTTTTTAGAAGTTTTGTTTTTAAAGGGTTTTGTGAATGAATGACTTGTGGGTTGATTTCGACGTGGTGACCGCCCCCTGACATGGCGTTTTGTGGTCGGCTGGGCTATAAGCAACATTACCTTACCTTACCTTACCTTGAGAGGGGAGCAACGTATTGGGAGCTGATAGGAAGTAGTAGTTTAAACTGTCTCTCAGTGACATTCTGAGTTATAATGGGGAAACTCTTATCAGAGTCTCTCATTACAGTATGGCAGACTTAACATTAGCTAGGTAGGTCATTGTCATTTTCAATTAGCCTATCGAAAGTGATTATAAGATTCTTGTATCAAACGTTTTACATAAGTAAATTCAGTCCTGTTTTCTTTGAAAGTTTTCTCTCGATTCAGTTTGTTTCCGTTTTCTTTTCTTTTTTTTTTTTTTTTTTGCTTCGTGGAGATGAAATAATAAAATTCTTTACCCTCATTTTGTTGTATGGGTGCATGCTCGTCTAACAAGCCTGGAAGGCATTAATCGGGATCGCTTGTGAGATTCATCAAAAGGTAATCTGATTGAACTGTTTGTAAGGTCAGGCATAGTATTGTTTAAGCATATCAACATCAAAGTCATCCTCTAAGAGGACGTTGCTACTGTTGACATCTGTCTCATCTATCATACGTAGGAAATTTGTCATACCACGCAAAGGCAAATGCAGGACTGCGGGTATTTCTACATATGAGCAACGGGGCTATTGTCTTATGCTTTATCTCGATACATATGCACTCGAATTCATATGCTTATAAGTCTGAACGCATTCCGTTGAGACGCTGATAATATACAAAACGTATTATTACTTTCCCTGGGCCTTTATGGATCTTTTCTGAAGAATGCAAATTTGGGAATTGCTATACTGCCATAAATCATGAGAGAATCCAATCGTGTTTCAGTGAGATCTAATAAATGGAAATAGTCACAAATGTTTCTTTTTTTGTCAACAAGTGCCTTTAATAGAGAAAAAATGCTAATATCAGGACAAAAAATCTGTCTTCCTGCTTGTTCTGTACTTCCCGTGGTTCCCTCCCATTCCCTGTCTGTCTGTCTGTCTGTCTGTCTGTCTGTCTCTCTGTGTCTCTCTCTAAGCTCCGAGCTCTAGACCACTGTGAGACACTAAACGCTGCTGTATTTCTATGGGGAGTCTCAAGTACCCGCTGGGCACAGGTGCTGTAAAGCCAATGCTTAGGAAATGCATCTCTCTCTCTCTCTCTCTCTCTCCTCTCTCTCTCTCTCTCTCTCTCTCTCTCTGTGTGTGTGTGTGTGTGTGTGTGTGTGTGTGTGTGTGTGTGTGTGTGTGTGTGTAGGGGGGGTCATTGATGTCAAAGAGGATGAGCGAAAAGGGAAGAGGAGAGGAATGCAGAAGCGACAAATTGATCGGATAATTTTGTTGTAGTGTGTATTACTTTGACATGTACGCTGGGTAAAAACAAACAAACAAACAAACAACAATCCTCTCTTACCAAGCAAAGAACCATCTCAGCAAAGAGCACACCCACCTTAACCCGCTCCCCATTCCCACCCTCGACAACAAGGAAATAATGTCACTCGTTGCCAGTACCATTTGAATGTGCACAAATTGTCATAAGTCGGATATTTGAACATTGACCGAGAAATCACACAAGAAGTTACCAAATATCAAGATGAAAAGCGCGCCAGTGCTGTGGTGAACTTGTTAACATTGCGCATTCTCGGCTATGGGGTCGTAGGTTCGATTCCCATCAGATTCATTTGTATGTAGGATGGACTGCCCCGACCAGCTCTTCTTATGAGTTCTGTTTGCTGTGGGCTAAATTCATAAAGATTGAGATCGCATACTGTTAAATTCACCTACCTAATGGATGTGCCTCTAACAGTGTTGTTCAAACTGCATGACCAACGCTGCAGGTGTCTGTTCCCCTCAGGCCTGGTCGACACCGAGATGTGAAAATAAGCTTAAGAGTACACAACCAGGTCATGCAGTCTGACACCAGAATAGAAAAGCCTAGAATCATCTTCATCATCCTCATCATCATCCTCGATCAGCATAAAAGAAAATGTCTCACATTTTGTGCCCCTTCATGTCCTTCATGCCCTGCTCTCATGGTGACTTCGGTTTCGATTTACTCTCCACGTCTATGTCCTTGGTGATGTTCTGCCGTGGCCAGCGATACCGGCAAATTCATTCGACGGGCGTGATGGCGCCCTCCGGAGGGAGAGCTTACCAAGACTGGCTTTGCGACCAAGCAATTATAGTGATCAATAGGGGGCTTAGAGGGCGTGTCCTGCTTATGTTGGATCAGTACAGGCACCACTCACCGCATCGACTTGACTCGGCAACGATGCAGCGTCTCCTCTTGTGGGTTGTCTCATGAAGACTTGACATTGTCTGCTCCAGTGGAGGTGGGTGCCGGGGCCGCAGCGGGACAAACCATGGTCTGGCTGTGGACGAGGGCAGCCGGAATAAAAGCCTGGGTGCAATACCACTGAGGTGGCACAGAAAGTTAAACAGAAAAAAAACAACAAACAGATACAGCACATGGATCGTCACATGGCATTCATGGGGGTCTTCCCATGGATGAATTCGGCCGCTGCTGCACCGATCCAGACGATACCACCGGTGCTGTATTTCCTAATGTCCATGAGGGCTTTCACCTCCTGGGCAGTTTCCAAGCTGACCAGAGAACCTCCACTCTTCTGACATTCTCTCCTGGCATCCACTTGGGAAATGTGATCATCTCTTTTCACCTTGTAGAGGTAGCATCTCCCTCCAGCGTCCACCTGCCATAGAGAAGAACAGGAGGGCAAATGGGGGACGTGGGGGGGGGGGGGGGGGGGGGGGGGCTAGGTAGGATGCAATAGAAAAAAAAACATGCACGCATGTGTATGTGTTTTGAGAGTGCATGGGTGAATTAATTATATAATTTTCAGAGCTCTCTCTCTCTCTCTCTCTCTCTCTCTCTCTCTCTCTCTCTCTCTCTCTCTCTCACACACACACACACACACACACACACACACACACACACACACACACACTCCTTCCCCCCCACACACACTCCCTCCTCCTCTCTCTCTCTCTCTCTCTCTCTCTCTCTCTCTCTCTCTCTCTCTCTCTCTCTCTCTCTGTCTCCCTCCTTCCCTCCCTCCCTCCCCCCCTCTCTCTCTGTCTGTCTCTCTGTCCGCCCGCCTCTGTCTTTCGCTCTGTGTGTGTGTGTGTGTGTGTGTGTGTGTGTGTGTGTGTGTGTGTGTGTGTGTGTGTGTGCACGCGCGCGCGCACGCGTGTATGTGTTTAAAATTACGTTTTGTTCTAAGCTCAGAAAGCATAAGACAGGAAAACGGGGAGGGGGGGGTCTATTTTCTTTTAGCTCTACGGCACAATTGATCACTGCACAATAAATATGAAATTACTTGTTCTACTTGTTCATATTCCAATCTGCATTTGGGAAATGAAAACTGATATCAGAAACACCATACACTTTTTACATAGATGTTGATTCCAATTTTAATTAATACTTCAGGCGCATAAATAATTTTTAACTGTCTGTAGTCTTCACATCTGTCATGACATGTACAATTCTGTCTGTCATGAAACGGATCATCAAGAATCAACAATAATTAACTATAAACATTTTCTTTAATCCTGAAAATACAGTTAGCTTCATTACAGTCCAAAAATTTCAAAAAGTTCAATTGTAACAGAGAGAATGCATCACAATCTGTACACAAATACTACATGTGTATCAGAGAAAAAAAACTGCAACAGTAGTGGCACACAGAATAGATACCATTGTCTTTCATTCAACATATATACCCTCCTTTTTCCGAGGACGATTTCCGAGTGGACACAGTCCTTTAAACATAGCTAAATTCCTCAGGTGAAATAGAAATGTAAGTGTATGCTTGCTAACAAGTGGGCGCAAATATGTACATGTGTTTGCACTTTGGGAGTACTTCTGGGCCGGTCCTAGAAGTACCCCCTTGCATATCTCCTTTATGTTCAGGGGTTGTTATTGACTGGTTATAAACTCATACATGGATATGCTATCTGAATCAAGATTGAAAACGAGTCTGAATCAACTTTACGGGAGTGTGGTTCTGGGCTGGTTCTAGAAGTACCCCCCCCCCCCCCCCCCCCCCCCCCCCCCCCCCCCCCCCCCCCATCTCCTTTGTCAATATGTTCAGGGTTGTTATTTACCGGTCATAAACTAAAACATGCACATTCTATCTAAATCAACATGAAATATAGTCTAAAGCAACTTTAGAGGGAGTACTTCTGGGCCGGTCCCAGAAGTATCCCTCTTGCATATCTCCTGTATTAATGTGTTCAGTGTCGTTATTTACTGGTCATAAACCTCATACATGGGCATTCTATCTGAATCAACATTGAAATATAGTCTGAATCAACTTTAGGGGAGTACTTCTGGGCTGGTCCCGGAAGTAACCCCCTTGTACGTCTCCTTTATCAATGTGTTTAGTGTTGTTATTTACTGGTCATAAGCTCATACATGGACATTCTGAATCAACATTGAAATATAGTCTGAATCAACTCTTGGGGGAGGACATCGGGGCTGGTCCCAGGAGTACCCCTTTGCACATTTCTTTTCATTATCATTGAAATACAGTCTAAATCAACTTTAGGGGGAGTGCTTCTGGGCTGGTCCCAGAAGTACCCCCCTTGCTATCTCCTTTATTTATATGTCCAGGGTTGTTATTTGCCGGTCATATACTAAAACATGGACATTCTATCTGAATCAAAATGAAATATAGTCTAAATCAGCTGTAGGGGGAGTACTTCTAGGCTGGTCTACCCCCTTTGCATATCTTCTCCATCAATGTGTTCAGTTTTTGCTATTTACTGGTCATAAACTCATACATGGATATCGTTTCTGGATCACGATTGAAAACTAGTCTGAGTCAACTTTAGGGGGAGTACCTCCTCTGGGTCGGTCCTAGAATATCTTCTTTAGTAATGTGTTCAGGGTTGTTATTCACTGGTCATAAACTCATTCATGAACATTCTAAGTCATTACTGAAAACTATTCTGAATCAACTTCATTGGGGGGGGGGGGGGGGGGGGGGATTTCTGGGCGTCCCCAGAAGTCCCCCTTGTATATCTCATGAACTAATGTGCTCAGGGTCTACTACTCATAAAGTCATATGTAGACATTCCGTCTAAATCGTTATTGAAAACTACTCAAATTTGATGTGGGCACTAAACTGATATGATATGGCTATGTCCCTGTGTCCAGGAATGTCTTCAGTTGATTGAACTTCTTGTCATCCACGTTGCATACACTGGTCTACAATGTGTGATCTGCCGTTTGTCTAACTATTCAGAATCTTTGAAAGAATCTCGAGTAAATTAGCATTGCTGTCTTGTTGGATGTTATTGGACAGTAACTAAGAATCGATTCTATTGGGCAACATTTTGATTAGAGTACTTTTTTCGTTGGCTTTCTCTAAATGGGAAAAATGGCTGTCATTGGATGGAATGATATTAGGAATCTGTCTCTTTTTATGTTTCTTTTTCTTTTTTAAGATCAACAGAAGCTCCTAAAACACCACCGAAGATAACTGTTGATTTCAAGCGTCTGGTACGCTTTGATATAAGCGGCTCAATTGTTCTTCAAGATTCTAAAACTAGAAGTGGACGCTAAATATCAACAAAAACACCGGGATGCGAACGAGCCAAGATGCTCCCTCCGCCTACCCTTGTCTGGCTTCATCATAAGATGATCTATACCATTTCAAATATTTGTGTGAAGTAACACTGAAAGGCAATGCGTGTGCAGGGGACAGAAAAAAAAGGAAAAATGAGGAAATACACATGGACCTACATAAAAAAAAAAGAAAGAAAAAGAAAGAGCGAAAGGAAAAACAAACAAACAAGTGCACAATAAGAAAAAGATAAGAAAGAGAGAAAATGAACAAATACATGCATTAATGCATAGATGGACTGATTTACGGATATAATATTCAAACAAAGAGTTAACGACAAGACGTTCAATTTGTGTGTGTCCGCCTGTGCGTGTGTGTGTGTGTGTGTGAAGTTAAAACCACGATTTGGCGACAAAGCGTCCAATTCGTGCCCAGAAATATTCCCCCTAAAGTTGATTCAGATCGTTTTCAATTTGATTCAGACAGAATGTCCATCTGTGAGTATATGACTGGTAAATAACAACCCTGAACACATTAACAAAAGAGAAATGCAAGGAGGTACTTCTGGAACTGGCCCATAAAGTACTCCCCCTGAAGTTGTTTCAGGCAATATTTCAATGTTGATTCAGATAGAATGTCCATGTGTGAGTTTATGACCAGTAAATAACAACAATGAACGCATTGATACAGGAGATATGCAAGGGGGGTACTTCTGGGACTGGCCAAGAAGAACTCTGCCTAAAGTTGATTCAGACTCGTTTTTTTTTCAGTCTTGATTCAGATAGAATGTCCATGTATGAGTTTATAATCAGTAAATAACAACCCTGAACACATATAGATAAAGGAGATGTAAGAGGGGTACTTCTGCAACTGGCCCCGAATTTTCCCCTAGGGTTGATTCAGACAATATTTCAATGTTGATTCAGCTAGAATGTCCATGTATGAGTTTATGACCAATAAATAACAACCCTCAACACCTTAACAGAGATATGCCGGGGTGGGAAAGGAAGGGCGTGGGGGGGGGGGGGGGGTCGTTTTCAATATTGATTCAGATAGAATGTCCATTTGTGAGTATATGACCTTTAAATAACAACCCTGAACACATGAATGAAGGAGATATGCACGGGGGTTACTTCTGGGACTTGCCCAGATGTACTCCCCCCTCCCCCCCCCCCCCCCCCCCCCCCCCCCCTTCAGGTTAATTCAGACTATATTTCAATCTTGATTGTGGTAAAATGTTCCTGCATGAGTTTATAACAAGTGAATAACAACCATGAACACATTAACAAAGGAGATATGCAAGGGGGGTACTTCTGGGACTGGCCCAGAACTACTCCCCATAAAGTTGATTCAGACTATATTTCAATGTTGTTTCAGATAGAATGTTCATGTATGAGTTTATGACCATTAAATAACAACCTTCCAACACCTTAATGGAGATATGCCAGGGAGAGGGAGGGTACTTCTGGGACCGACCCAGAATGAATCCCGGGAGTACTTTATGAAAACAGAGGGGTCCATTTTCTTACCCGACCCAGAAGTACTCCCGGGAGACATTCTGGTGCGGCCCCAGAAGTACCCCCGGGAGTACTTCTGGGCGGGGAGTACTTTTGGGTTGTTACACACCACTTTACCTTTCCTAGTCCACATTTATCAGAGGTATAAGGACAGCGGGCCTCGTCTTCGTGCTCAGCACACTGAGATCTCAGGTCACAGGGAAAGTGATGAAACAGGTCAGGCCACACTGACACTGAACAGTTCCAGGTGCCCAGTTCTGGAACTTGATATGGTTATGGTTTCAAGTGTTCTGCATGGAACGAGAAGCGAAGTCTATACTGAAGGAACTTCCAAATACGATGACCAGAGGAAAAGAATAAAGATACGTGCTGTTCTTCGCTCGCTCCATAACCAAACTGATCAGGGAATAGAATCGAAGGGGAAAAGTGCATGTGGGGCTTTCTGAGAGCATTCTGCCTGGGGCCACATTGACCAAGATAAGTGGTTAGCCATAGTTTGTCGGAAATGTGCCAGCTGAGAGCACTCAGGAAAATGACGTGATCACGTGGTCTGGTCAATGTGATGCAGCTTCTCATGAATGTTAACCATGGGATGGATCCAGCCAGTCTTGGAGTCTGTATGAACCCTGACACAACGACTATTCTCTTAACATTTCAAAGCTGACCATTCCATGCAACCCAACAATTCATTGAACACTAAGCTGCATTTCTCATCCCCACTCTGTACAGCTTAAAGAAGGATGTTATGGTGCTTATCTGCATATCATATTTTCAGAAATGAAGTGTTACGTTTCGGAGGATTGGTACATTTAATGGACATGCTTCAGCCTTTGCTGATGGGTTGCCAGCCATGACTGCTACCCGTTACTGTGGAAACGGATCCAGTATGTGTGCTAAACAAAGAACTGAAACATGCAACACTGTAAGTAATGAACCGATTTCAAATGGGTTTTCTATTTAGTTATAACTGCTTTGTGTGTCTCTCTGGTCAATGGACTGCACCTATTTCTTTAAGAGATATCTGAGAGAGAGAGAGAGAGAGAGAGAGAGAGAGAGAGAGAGAGAGAGAGAGAGAGAGAGAGAGAGAGAGAGAGAGAGAGAGAGAGAGAGAGAGAGAGAGAGGGACAGAGGGAGGGGGGGAGGGGGAGGGAAAAAAAGAGGGTGCAAGGAAGAAGAGAGAGAGAGAGAGGGGAGAGAGAGAGTATTCCTCCTTTACAGAATTAGAAATATTTACATGTTGGACACTTGTTAAACACAGAGAGGGAGAGAGACAGAGGGAGAGAGAGGTCAACGCTGATGGTTGACAGTGAAATACATTCTGCACATCACACAATATAATCATCTGAGGTTTGTTGTTTTCACAATCAGTAATTAAAACACTACTCACCGTAATGCGAAGTTTTATCAAAGCGTTGCATTTCAACATGTCTCCTCTCAGTCCGGTTGACGGCAGTAAACGACAAAGACAGAGAAAAATTATCATGCGTAATACCCATTAACACCTCGAAATAAGCCAGTTCTTCAGGCTCTACAGTCACTGTGACCATGACAGTGTCCGACATACTGTACTGAACGATGGAACATCCTTGCATTTATGTCAAGTGAACTGGATTGGATGGTGCTATAATATTCTGAATACCTTAACCGGGTATCACCTCGGCATTCATTGACCTGAAAAACGTACAACGTGGTAAGACTGGACACGGAGCACAAACTGACACTTCCATTTGACAACCGGCGAGCCGTGAGCATGGAGATGACCAGCTGAGCCTTCTATGGCGAATTCTTTCACGGCTAGGTTTCCCAAGCATGAGGCCAAACCAGAAATCCCCATGGACGCGTTCTGTGATTCAGCACCACCGGTGTTCAGCCTGTCTTCTACGTGCTGCTGTGTCAACACGTTCCCACTGGTCCTCTGAGCTGTCACAGAGTTCACACGGCCCTGGCCAAGTCCAGTCGCTGTTACGTTCCGTAATCTCTCTGCACTTTTGCTTGTATGCGTGACTTCGGTGCTTTGTTGACCCAAATGTGTCGGTGCAGTACGGTTGGCTGCCTCGAATCCGTATGTCACGTGCGCGCTGGCACTTACCGCTATGTTAAAGATACTGCACAGCGTACAGGCCACTAGACCCGCGAGGTATGGAAACTGCAGTGCCTGCCATTCTTTGTTGAAGCTGATCTTCCGATGATACCAGGCCAGGCTTACAACTCTATCGCTGGTTTCATAACAACCAAAACGGATGCACTAAGAGAAGAAAAATGAATGAATGAAAGAAAAAGAGAAAGAAAGAAGGGGGAAAAAAGACGTATGCAGGATATGTTCAGTTCGTCAAAACATAAGAGATGTGATGTGTTGATTATGCAAAAGAACTAAGTTAAGGAAAAAGTTAAGGAAAAAGTGCAGTAAAGAGAAAAGGAAAGAAAAAAGATTGAAAAAGAGAAGAAGTCTCTCTCTCTCTCTCTCTCTCTCTCTCTCTCTCTCTCTCTCTCTCTCTCTCTCTCTCTCTCTCTCTCTGGGGGTTTCTGTAGTCATGGAGTATTTCTGTTCATCTGGCCGAAAGGTTACATGTTGTGCTGGGCTAGTGCCTACTTGCTCTTCAGATTCGGCTGTAATGTTCACAGGGGACTGGCTTTCCATCATATCAGCATCAGTCCAGGGATCATTCAGCTGTTTAACCAGAGTCTGGCTGCTGGTTACCGTGGTTTCTGGAAGGGTCGAGGTGTCCGGTGATGAAGATGGGGAGAGAGATGGGACACCGAGTTTGCACCAGGATCGCCAGGCATTGCCTGTCCGGTGTGGGGAGGGGTGCTGCTGTATGGTACACCACGCACAGCTGGTTCTGACTTGTGAGCTGGAGGGTCTGCATCTGGATCACTAGAGGTTGCTTGTCTGGTGTGGAAAGGGGTACTGCTGCATGGTACACCATGTAATGTTGGTTCAGGTTTGTCTTCTGGCAATGACCTGTGTTTGTTGGACACAGCCATGGAATCAGAAACTGACTTGTGTGATGTCCATGAATCCTGTATAGGTTCCAGCAGAGATTCGGGCGCTGTGGGTGAACTTGCAGCACCACTCCCAGCATAGGAGATAGGAGGTTGACTTGCCTGCATGCATTCCGGTGAAGACAAGAGTCGCGCGCGCCCCACTGATTGATGGTTAGTCTGTCTCTGGCACGAGGAGTGCGCTGAACTCTTGAAGGGTTGGATGGTAGTGCTGCAGCTGATGTTTTAGCTCTCTCTCCCGAGACTGTAGATTCCTTCAGCGTCGTTGGTTGGTGCGCTGAGCGTGGAGTACAGCGCTGCTGAGTAACTCTTCCATGATGTGAGTCATCTATCCAGTCTGAGGTCTGGAGACAGTTCTTCATGTCCTCTGCGCGACGATCTGGAAGTGGTGGGAAGGTAGTCATGTCGGCAGTCCAAGGGAGGTCATCGGTGGATTTCTGTGGGTAAGGGATGTCTGCGAAGGTAAGATGTTTATCAACGTCACATTGTACCTCGTCATTTTGAACCACATCGTGCTGATTGACTGGTTCATGCATTTCACGAGAATGGTCTGAGTGACTTGACTTGCTGTGCATCTGTGGAGCAGCAGTGCCATAGCTTGGAGCTCCAGAGAGTGACTTTCAAGGTCTCTTCTACGAGAGTCATGTCGTTTATTCTTGCTGTAAAACAGGCGGCCTCTCCAGAAGTAGGCATGTCTGCCGGCATTTCTCTCTTCTCTGACGATCTGGTTCTGGCGATTTGTCAGATCTGCAGCCACACGTATTCCCAGGGCATCGGCCATCTCCTTCCTGCACTCCTGACTTCCCAGAATGGACATTTTATCCTGCCAGTGGGAAAAGCAAGCAATGATGGGACGAGGGTACCGTTTGTCGCTGTTTCTTTGCCCAATACGGTGCGCTCGCTCCACATCGTCGATTGTCCACTGCTTGGAGGAGAAAAAACGATTCATCAGCTGCACTACTTTACGAGTGCACTGGAGGCTGGTCTCATTTGGGCCTTCAAAGACGTTAAAAAAATCACAGGTTGTTATGGCGAGAAAAAGACTCGACTCTGTCTACTTGATTGTCCATTTTTTGCGACACCTCTAGAAACAAGTCCTTCCATTGGAATAGGTTTTCGCACTGTTGTTCAAGAATGTGGCACTTGTTGCTGAGGTGATCAATTTTCCGTTTCAGATGTTCGTTATCTTTCTGGAGAAGTTCCCACCAACCCTGAAGTTTTCCCGTGATATACCGACTGACTGACACGCAGCAAAGCTAAATGCAGGCAACAGCACGTCACTGAGTGTTTCCCCCGTATTAGGACTGGCTCATCCAGGCCTGACGTAAATGAACAATTGTTGAATACTAGGGACTCGGCCCTGCCTGTGTCATCAGTACTGGTGCTAGCATGCGTTCCAGTAGTGTTAAAAATGTAAATAAGCGGAATATATCCCTGCTAACGTATAATATCGAAGGCTTAAGGACTCTGTACACCCTGACACTAAATCACTTTTGTCTAATTATGATGTTGTTTTTCTTGCAGAAACTTTTGCCACTGATTTTCCAGCTCACCTCTTTCCTTCTTTTGATGTTTTTGTGTCTCCTGGTGTAAATCTGTCAGATCGTGTAGCGTCTCGCTTGTCTGGCGGGGTAGTATTGATGGTCAAAAAAGTATTTTCTAATTTTGTTGAACATATCCCAATTGAATATGATAACTGTGTTGTTCTGAAACTTTCAAAAGAACTAACAGGCTTACATGTTGATTGTATTCTCATAAGCATGTACATTCCTCCGTATAATAGCCCTTATTATAATGAAACAGAAATTGTTAATGGAATTTATTTGCTGGAACATTGTATGATTGATATTTATGAAAAGTATGGAGATCTTCCTTTCGTCGTGAAGGGTGATTTTAATGCAAGAACTGGCAGCGCTAACGCCAAAGAGTTCTCCCTCCCAGACACCGTTATATGGAATGATGACAGTTCAGAACTGGAGGAACAATCAGGAGAAAATCTAAAGATAACACAACAAATGATTTTGGCCGATACTTGCTTAAATTATGTGAACAATTTTCATTAGTGATATTGAATGGTCTTCTACCAGGAGATAAGAATGGTGAATTTACATATATTGCACATAATGGATCAAGTGTTATTGATTATTTTCTCATGTCTAGATGCATTTCTGAATACACCTTAAACTTGTGAGTTCTACATACTATTGAATGTAAACATTTACCTGTAGAACTTACATTCAGTACTGCAACGTCTTTAGCTAATGTCCCTAAGAAACCAGTACCCAGAGTTGAGTTTGCTGCGGACTCAGTTGGGAAGACTGGGACCACACAGTCGAGTTTCATCCACTTAATGGATGCGTTTCTGAGAGTGTTGCTCAAATTTGCTGACCAACACTGCAGGTGTCTGTATCTCTCGGACCTGGTTGACGCCGGGATATATTATGAAAGGAAGCGTAGAGTACAGCCCTGTCATGTAGTCTCAGACCGAAATGGAAATCCGTAGCATCATCATAATCATCCTCATTCTCATTCTCATCGATCAGCATTAAAAAAAAAAAAAGTCTCAAATTCTGTGGCCCTTCATGCCCTGCTCTCATGGTGACCTCAGTTTCGATGTCCTCTCCGCGTCTGTGGCCTTGGTTTGGTTCCGTCGGGGTCACCGGTATCGGCGGTCCATGGGGGCTGTCGTTGGACGGACGTGGTGGCGCCCTCCGGAGGGAGAG
>JADBJO010001412.1:237612-239793 GCA_016801955.1 Conus betulinus | reverse complement strand
CTGTATTTACTGCCTTCAGGATACTCACTTCAATGAAAAACTTGAAAGATATGTAACTTCTGAATGGGGATATAGATTTTTTTTTCTCCTCCTTTAAATCCAAAGAAAGGGGAGTTGCAATATTATTTAATAATAATTTCGAATTTAAAATCAATGAAATAGAAAGGGATACAAACGGAAACTATATCATTATCTCCATGACAACCTTCGAGGAGAAGATTCTGCTGGTAAATATTTACGGACCTAATAAAGATAATCCTGAATTTTACGAAAACTTAAAGGGCAAAATACAGAAAATATGAAAAATCATGCATTTGTTTTAGTTGGTGACTGGAACCTTGTCCTCGATCCCTATTTAGATTATGATAATTATAGCAATATAAACAACCCAAAGGCAAAAAATGTGTTGAAAACATGATGGCGGATATCGCTCTGTCAGACGTTTGGCGAGATAATAATCAACAAGTAAAAACGCTATACATGGCACAGATCATCGCCTTTAAAGCAGAGTAGGTTAGATTTCTTTCTTATCTCAGAAGACCTTATGCTGAATTTTGAAGATGCAGATATTACACCTGGATATCGAACAGATCATTCAATGGTTGTTCTGAAATTGAAATTTGGGGAAACTATTAAACACAACACATTCTGGAAATTTAATTGTGAGTTGTTAAAAGACAAACAATATGTAGAAGAAGTACATAATTCAATCGATGAAATTATCTGTGAACATTCGATAGAACAGTATGACGTAAAAAACACTCTCTCGAATCCCACTTAAAGATGTTGAACTTACTGTATCAGATAAAGTTTTTATTGACTTTTTGCTCATGAAAATAAGATCGAAAACTATTGCATATGCTACTATGAGGAAGAAAAGGCTTTAAAAAAAGAAGACGATTTATTAAAAGAAATCGGTGTATTAGAAAACAAAAAATAAACCAGAGGAAGACTTTAAATTGTTAAAAGAAAAACAACAACAACTAGTGACACTCAGAGAGAAGAAAATACAGGGGGTTATATTAAGATCAAGAGCTAAATGGATTGCTGAAGGGGGAAAAAAAATATCAAACTACTTTTGTAATTTAGAAAAAGAGACACTATGTTAATAAAAGTATGACAAAATTAGTGGACAGCAATGGAACACTTATAGATGAGCCAAATAAGATAAAGAAAGAAGTTCATTTCTTTTATAAACGACTGTATTCCAAAAGAAACCTAGGTACATGTGACGTAAAAGACTTAATACAAGAATGTCCAAAATTATCTAGAGAAGAGCAAGATTCCTTAAATGGAGAAATAAGTTTAGAAGAAGCTGGCTTTGCTTTGAAAAACATGAAAAATGGTAAAAGTCCTGGTTCTGACGGTTTTGGAGCAGAATTTTATAAATTTTTCTGGAAAAAAACTTGGTCCTTTTGTAGTTCGTGCTCTAAATCAGTCAGTGAAGGATGGGGAACTGTCAACCACTCAAAAAGAAGGAATAATCACCTGCATACATAAACCGGATAAATCGAGAGAGAGATATATAAAAAACTGGAGACCTATTTCAATTTTAAATGTTCTGTATAAAATTGGGTCTGCATGCGTCGCAAATAGAATAAAAAAAAAGGTTCTTCCGAGCCTAATAAGCGAAGATCAGACAGGTTTAATTGCAAATAGATATCTTGGGGATAACATACGGCTTATTTATGACCTAATTAACTATCTGGAAGTGAGACAATTACCCGGACTTTTACTCTGTGTTAGATTTTGAGAAAGCGTTTGATTCTCTCGATTGGGAATGTTTATTTAAAATCTTGAGAGATTATGGTTTCGAAAATAGCATATGTAATTGGATACAAACATTTTATAAAAACATAAAATCAACTGTTATATAGTAACGGTCAAACTTCAGATTGGTTTCACATTGAAAGAGGCTGTAGACAGGGAGATCCACTTTCGCCTTATCTATTCATATACTATGTGTAGAAATCTTAGCAATTATGATTAGAGAAGATAAAGATATAAAAGGTGTTAAAATAAACAACAAAGAACTTAAAATATCACAATTTGCTGATGATACACAATTAATGAATAATGGGGATCGAATATCTTTTGAAAGATCTGTCCAATTAATAGAGAAATTTGGAAAGTTTTCAGGACTTTTCCTAAATGCAGATAAAACACAAGCAATATGGCTAG
>JADBJO010001412.1:230112-232612 GCA_016801955.1 Conus betulinus | reverse complement strand
CATGGTAAACACGGAATAAGCTTATCACCTGACTTGTTACAGATTCTAATCATGCTATTTGCTGATGATGTCGTTCTTCTTTCCCACACCATAGTGGGTCTTCAGCACCAGCTGAACGTATAAGTAGCACTGTTGATAGACTCCAACTAACTGGTAATGAAGAAAAATCTAAAATAGTCATATTTAGAAAAGGGGGCCATATCGCTTGTCGAGAAAAAATGGTTCTATAAAGGTGTCCAACTAGAAGTATTTAGAAAAGGGGGCCATATCGCTTGTCGAGAAAAATGGTTCTATAAAGGTGTCCAACTAGAAGTTGTAAATGAATATAAATACCTCGGAGTAATGGTATCTACGGGCTTAACGTTTTCATACTCACTGGAGGATATGGCTCTGAAAGCGAAGAGGTGTGTTTTTAGTGTTTTGAAATTTCTATGGTCACTTGGAGAAAAATAATCCCAACTTTTCTTTAAAATTTTTGATTGCCAAATTCAGCCAATCTTAACATATGGATCTGAGGTGTGGGGTCTGACAGCAGATCATACAGTTATTGAAAGAGTTCATCTACTAGCCATTAAACGTCTGTTGAATGTGAGTATGAAAACACCAAGTGCACTTGTGTACTGTGAATCTGGTAGATACCCACTTATATTCAGACATCTATAAAATGTATAAAGTATTGGTTAAAACTAACCCGTATGGACGAAAGCCATATTCCAAAGAAATCTTACAAAATGCTCTATGCTCTGTTTTGCAACGGTAAGAAGAACTGGGTAGTCAACGTATGCTTTACTTTGTTTAAATACGGCTTTGGTTTCGTTTGGGAGAACCAAGGAGTTGAAAATGCTAAATATTTTATGTCCATCTTTAAGCAGAGACTATTTGATTGCCATTTACAGGATATCGATTCTAAAATTATGGCAAAAGAAAGATTCAGATTCTATTCATCGTTCAGGCAATTATGTGATGTTCCGTCATATCTAATCACTGTTAAAAACCCTGCTCTCAGAAAACATTTGTCAAGAGTCAGACTCGGTGTCTCACAGTTGAAACCCCACCTCTATAGATATTCTAAAAGGAAAGAAAATACTTGCTGTCCTTTTTGCCCTAATTCTGAAGAATCAGAATTACATTTTATATTGGTTTGTACTTACTATAAAGCTATCCGAAAAATGTATATCCCACCCAAATATTGTTCTCACCCAAATGCGTTTAAATTAAGCCTTTTGCTTTCTGATACAAGAATGTGTATGCCTCTTGCCCTGTATCTGTCTAAAGCATTTACTTTCAGAAATCAATCTTTATGATGTTTAACGATCAATTTTAGCAGGCTTATGAACATGCTACTTTTCGTCATCCTTCCTCCAACCCCCACCCCATCCCACCCGATCCCTACCCTACCCCTCGACCTGTCCTATCCCTTCCCCCTCTTTTCGCGATTGAAGACCGTATCGATTTAAACTTTATTCATCTTATGTACGATATTGTGATATGATTTCGCTTTGTTACCCCCCCCCCCCCCCCCCCCCCCCCCCCCCCCCCCCCCCCCCCCCTTGACATGGGCAGAAGCCTAGCTCAAATAAAACTTTGTCTTTGTCTTTGTCTTTGTCTTTGTCTTTCTCTGTCTTGTCTGTCTCTCTCTCTCTCTCTCTCTCTCTCTCTCTCTCTCACACACACACACACACACACACACACACACACACACACACACACACACACGCTTGAAACTTCCCTACCCTATTCCAAGGTAACATGCAACGGCCCTCAAAACCGGGCACAACTTAGACACAGGTGAAGAAAGTGGTATTTGTCAATCAAGCAGTTCTTTGGGAGTGCAGCTGGAAATGGTATTTGTCAATCAAGCAATTCTTGGGAGTGCAACTGGAAATCTCTGATGGGGACATGGCAGAACTGGAAAAACAAGCCAGGAAAATGGACATCTTCCACACGTAATCCTCAAGGATGATACTGAAATGAATTTGAGCCATACAAAGTCTGTCGATGATCACCATGGTGGCGTACCTTAACTGTAGAATAGATAATTGCATGTTAAAAATGGTGTCGATCAACTTGACATCGACTATCATTTCATCTGATGTTCAATATTGTATATCATTTTCCGCGATTAGGGTCGCTTTTCTCAATAAGATATTTTCCTGTTATTTCAAATGTATCGCTTTCGTTCAAGTTTCCAGATGCTTATGTCCGCCCGCCACCCCCCACCCCCACCCTCTCCCTTGTGAAAGAGCTTTGAAAGCTAACATAATGAATAAATCATCTCTCTCTCTCTCTCTCTCTCTCTCTCTCTCTTCTTTTTTTTATTCACTGAACGTAACATGTACGCGTACGCGTAGGAAGCACCACGAAAAAGGAGATAAAAGGAAGGTGGTCCTCAGATAGTTCCCAACTGAGGCACAAAAAAACATCAACACAAATAATGAAGAATGACAAAAAATATAATTTTGCTGTCTGCAAAACTGGAGTGCAAGTCGTAACCTTATTC
>JADBJO010001412.1:180112-225112 GCA_016801955.1 Conus betulinus | reverse complement strand
TTAAGGCAACTGAAGAGTTTCAAAGAATAGCTGGACTCTAATCAAATACAGAGAAAAAAAAAATCATATGCTGTATAGTTAGACAGTAAATGGAACTCGCATGTTAAAGTCTGTGCCACATCTAGATATGAAATCAAACCTTCCAAAATTCAAAATGTTTCGTATTTGGTTTACATGCGACCTGAATAGGAAATTATTGATCTTGAAGAAATGCTGGCATGAATTCACACACTGTACATAAGTTTGCTGAAGAGACAAGTGACGCCACTCGACAGAGAAGCAGTAATTAGATTTCCAATATTATCAAAACTAACCCCTCTATAGATGCTATTGCCAAATCCACCAGACTATGTAATGGTTGAAGTCAACAAATCTACATTTAAATTCATATGAGAAAGAGAGAGAGAGAGAGAGAGAGAGAGAGAGAGAGAGAGAGAGAGAGAGAGAGAGAGAGAGAGAGAACTAACAAGAAAGAAAAAAACGAGGAAAAAAAAAAAAACGTCTCTGAAAAGTATTGGGCATGGGGGAATTGGTATACCAGACATGAGGAAGCAAATAAATGCCATAAAAGATTTTAGTAAAATCCTATCAAGTAACCATAGATGGACGAACATTATTTTGCTCATTATATGAAAACGCAGAAATCATCATCATTAGGGTCTGATCTTTCTGTGAGTACTAAATAATTTCTGTTAGATGTATTCAATGCATACAGAGAAAAAGGTAAAAAATGTTCGTGTCAAACCTGCAGAGGTAATCGGTTCTGATTCTCGGTTTTGTAATAATGATTCAAGACTCAGGGGCAGGGCAAGTTTTTGTAGAATGTAAATGAAAAATAATGTATTTTGCATAGGGAATCTTTTGGACAAGAAAGGTGATTTGCATGTTTTAAGTTCCGCTTTGTCGACAGATGTAGTTTGAAACAGATTTTGTTATATTTGACAGCTATGTTAGCGCTGTTGGAAAAAAAACACTGAAGACAAATTTTGATGAGAAATAACATGTTATGAGGAAAGTAACGGAAGTAACTCTCAACTATGATTTATTCAGTGTCAAAGGAAGCCTCGCACTGATAACATTTATTGCATCAAGACACAATGGAACCAGTGTTTTATTTGTTCTTTTTCCAAGAAATGTGAATGAAAGAGTTCAAAAATACGACAGATACAAGGAAAAAGAAAACACTAAGATGGTTTCAGGTTGTAATCATTAGCAGAATATTGGCCACAGTATACTTTTGCTAAACAGGGAGATTAAAGACTTTAAAAAATGTTCTTTTGTGAAAGAAAGAATGAAAACATCCAAAGACATTTTGAGTTTACTTTCATGTGCGAATTTTCTGGCAAGAATTTCAAATTGTGGTAACGAAAGAACTGAATCTACAGATTTATTGCTTAATGAAAATATTGTCCTGTTTGGCTGTGAGCGACTACAACTTTTTATCCGAAAGAACGTTTGATCTAATCCCACTGTCATGACACTGGCGAACCAGCAGAAGCTGTGTCAGGTCAGGAAGGGGAGCAACTCGAGATGCACAGGAAATTAGAGGACAATGTCATATTTACCCACGACGATAGCAATATAGGGGACATCATCGCCTGAGGGATTTCTTTTCGGGAGGGTGTGAACTATGTCTCTCCTGGGACAAAAATCCTCTTACTGTCAGAAGATCAGGGCAGGACAAACCCTCCACAAAATTAAGGATGTCTAAGATCCTGGTTTAATTCCCAAAATAGACGTTGGAGTGGCTTTGCAAAAGGTTAGTGTAGAGCTACGTCTACGTTCTTCATTTTGCAATGAGCTGGTGGTAAGAAACCCTGAAGAACGGTTGGCTCGAGTGGAAACTGCTGCAGGTTTTGTGTTTATTGCTGTCTTTAACACATCTCTACTGCTAATGTTAAAAGCGAGCATTTTTACTGCGGGTATCGATTACAGATATAGAAAACTGACACAGAAAAACCACAAATTGCCTGCAGAATAAAAAAAAAGAGAGAGAGAGAGAGAGAGAGAGAGAGAGAGAGAGAGAGAGATGAGGTGTGCAAGAGCTGCCTGCGCTTTGGACACAAAATGACTGCCAAACTGCCGTGAAATCAAAACAGAGGAAGAGAGGAGGGCGAAGACCAATTCCAAAGCATCTGCCGAACAACACGGGCAGAACAGAGACAGTGTCAGTGAGACAGAGCCACCACAGCACCACAAGACGGTGCCAGCGTGGAGCGTGGAGAAGACACACTGAAGATAGCACGAGTATGGAGAGAAGAAAAACAAACTGTGCTACCACTCAGCTTACTTTAGTGATAATGGGACAAAAGTAGACTTGAGTGCTGTTGATCTTTCCTTCTATGCCTTATGAAGATTTTTTTCCCATTCTACAAACCCTGGACAGTCACTAAACCAAAGTCTTCAAATATATGAAGGAAGAAACACTATTTAAAGGCTCTCTTAATGTAGAGACTTTTTTTTAAGCTGGAAAAATTGGAGTGATCCGAGAATAAAACTTCTTACTGAAAAAGCGGACACATTCATCCGAGCTCTTTATTTCCGGTTGTGTTTTACTGTATAGGACTAGTATGTGCATACTACAGATTTTCGTTTCAAAACGATAGAAAATGAAGTTACTGTTTACAAGCACCGAGTGTATTTTGGTTATTAATCTCTGTCCAAAACGGTTCCATCTTGCTCACTGAATTGAACAAGACTCTCTTCTATACTGTGTCTGGAGTGGCACTGTCTTCATCTGTCCGTGGGCAGGGGTGGTTGGGTCTGTGGGGTGTGCTCGACAGCTGGAGGGTGGTGTTTTTCGCCGGTGGGATCTGCAGTCATGAAATACGGGCTGGTACATCCATGGGGACGCTACTTCAAGGCTGTTATGAGTTGCATCCTGTAGTCTGATTTACCTCTGTTCTGAAGCAGTTATGTCCCTTGATATCTTAATGGAGTGTCCTGCGCGTGCCTGTACCCATCGTCAACACACCGCAGGCCTCCAAGGGTGGTACAGGACTGCTCTAAAGGCAGGTGAAGACAGTGCTTCTCTGGGTCCTCCCCAGCACCTTCGGGTGTTTCTTTTTCTTCTTTGCCTTAACTAGGCTGACCCTGGAGAAAGGTCCAGTGATGGTGAGGAAAGACCCACCAACCACAGGGAAAGTCCTGTTGACAGTGGGAAAGATTACAACATTGGATTCTGTCTTGAGGGCACATAAGACCGTATGGCGAAAGCTTGGCTGTGTCTGGAGTGGCGCTGTCTTCATCTGTCCGTGGGCAAGGGTGGTTGGGTCTGTGGGGTGTGCTCGACAGCTGGAGGGTGGTGTTTTTCGCCGGTGGGATCTGCAGTCATGAAATACGGGCTGATACACATGGGGAGGCTACTTTAAGGCTGTTATGAGTTGCATCCTGTAGTCTGATTTACCTCTGTTCTTGAGCCGTTATGTCCCTTGATATCTTAATGTAGTGTCCTGTGCGTGCCTGTATCCTTCGTCAACACAGCGCAGGTCTCCAAGGATGGTACAGGACTGCTCTAAAGGCAGGTGCAAGAATTGAACTTCGGGTGTTCTTTTTTACTCTGCACACCAAGCATGCAGAATAGATCCACAAGAGACGAAACCAGTATCCAGATGAACTGCAAAGACTAGTTTTCTACTTTATTTGCACACCACAGCTTTGCATGCTGCCTGGTCCAGCACCTTCGGGTGTTTCTTTTTCTTCTGTGCCAAAACGGTTTACATCTCTCTGTGCAAAAAAACGGTTACATCTGCTCACTGAATTGAACAAGACTCTCTTCTATACTCTGCACACCAAGCAGTGCAGATAAGTCCAAGAGGACGAAACCAATATCCAGATGACTGGCAGCCTATTTATACTTCTTGCACTTCTTGCTCACTGGTGAACAAGACTCTCTTCTATACTCTGCACACCAAGCAGTGCAGATAAGTCCAAGAGGACGAACCAATATCCAGATGACTGGCAGCCTATTTTATACTTGCACTTGACACTGAGATCTCGGGAGTAGCTGCAATGTCGTTCAGAACCGGAGAGACGATGTTAGCAGCGACATCCTGTCCCTTGACTGCTGGATTCTCGAAGAAGGAATCCACTTCAAGCGTGCTCATCCGTACTTGACCGGGTAGAAAGTACTGTGGGAATGAAACTTTGCTGTGCTGTTATTGATGCTGGTGGCGCTTTGTTTGGAAACAAGGTGGTTGTGCAGCTTGACAGTGTTTGGATATATTTGACATGTCGCAATGTGTGCTCAGCTGTCATCTTTCTCTCGCCCCCTATGCCTTTTGCTCATGCTTCAATGGTTTTGTTCTTACTGCTGTTTGCGGAGGAGAACACTTCAGCACACTTTTGGAGAATGACTGAATGTGGAAGTCTTCTGAGTGGAAGGGACTTGCCAATGGTGAAGAGGGTACTGGGTGTATTGCGACATCCAATCACAGGCACAAAATATTCATCTTGCCAAAAACACACACTCCCAAAATATCTTAAACAACTTTGGCGTTCCGCACCTTGGCACTTTCCTTGGAGACTGATGTTCAATTCGCAAAATTCATGTCTTAAGTTCGTATGGTGAAGGAGAAGTGACAGAAAGAAAAAAAAAAGTTTTATGTGAGAAGGAAATGACAATGGACGAGCTTACACAAACCCTGAATAGTCTAAATAATGACTCTGTGCCCAGGAGTTATAGACTCACCCTTGAGTTATACCAAAAACAAAATCGGGAAAAATGTTGGAAGACCAATCTTCTCACTTGAGGAAGGTGAATTAATTTTTCATGTGAAAAAAAGAAACCGAATCCTCCTAACATTAATTCACAAAGGCAACGATATAGACGAAAAGAACAAGGCTAAGTATAGGCAAACTACACTCACCAGTACAAACTATGAAATGCTTACAACAGTTTTAACTTTGAGACAAAATGTATAAATATATTATCGAAGATTCAGTATAGCTGAAAAAAAAAAACCAGAAATCCAGCTGTATTTTTCAGTCTTTGTTAAACTCATGAAGTAACTAAACAGAGCAAACCAACCAGGCGTCTTTATTGGCCTAGATGTTTCTAGAGCCTTCAACATCTTGTATACAGATTGTATTTCTGAAACTCTTGATCTCTTCAAATTTCAGCCTAAAATGAAAAACTGATTCAACCGTCATGCAAAACGAAGCTGTATCCAAGTGGCAGATGGTTGTCTGATTGGTTCCCAACCGAAAGGGGCTTTAGACAAGGTTGCCCACTGAGTACCTTCGTGTTACTTGTCGAATTATTGGCTAGACTAAACAAAACAAAAAAAAAATGTAAAGAAATCCAAGGAATTGACATAGTTCAATACATGGATGAGTGCCAGACAAAAGATCAAACTGATAATGAAAGCGACTTCTTCAAGCAAGAATACTGTTGAAGAGTCAGCGTTTTGATCATTGTATCAGAGAACGTTAGTACATTTCGCGCAGGACGTTACAACTGTCGGTCAGTTTCCCTCGCAATACAGCCGCAAGACAGTCTAGTAAACTCTTGCCTTTTCCTAGCCCTTCTCGCCACAAGGGTACTCTATTGAAAGCTCACACTCACCGAGCAGGTGAGAATATCCTTTGCCACCTCGTTTCTAGGGAACACAGAACAGGCGTCGACGACTCGACTGTAGGCAGTTAGAATGTCAGGCACAGAGAACATTAATTGATGAACAGAGGGCATTCCCAAAGGTCAAACGGTAAGGCTGGCCTAGGGGGGGGGGGGGGGGGGGGGGCATGGATTGTCTTTTCACGTGGGAACGAAATGTGGGATCAGCAGGCAGCTCACCAACTTTGAATGCGTCAGGCCTTGCTAAAGGGTTCGATTATTTATAGACTAGCGCAATTAGATTGTTTTGAGAATTTTTACCGTGTCTGCAGGTTGATTCTCCTCGTTTTCTTTCATATGGTCATCAAGATACAAGCCAGGTGGTTCCAAACAGACAGATTAAAATCAAATTTGGAGGAGAGCACCAGATGCAATATAGGGCCACAGGTGAGTGCGAAGGCCTGAAATGTATGTTAGCTAAGGGGAAGCCAAGTATTATTTTGAAGATTGTGAATGATGTCATCGGTGAATGTTTTAAGTGAAAAATTGGTGTGTGTGTGTGGGGGGGGGGGGGGGGGGGGGGGGAAGGGGTTTGATCAATTATCAGTTTTAGCATCAAATGCAGGCTCAAACTTTTGCAAGGCCTCAAAACGCTTACATGGATTATATAGTGATTGAGAGCAAAACCCTAATTGTGGCGTGTGGCCTGTTCAGGTTGCCATCTGTCTAGATGGTCATATTCTTCGCCTCTCACAAAGCTCTGGAAACCACAAAGTCTTTATGTCAACAGTGAAAACTTTCTCATTGAACTTCGAGTCATAACTTAATAGACTTGACACCATTGTTTTCAATGCAGGACTACCAGGGCGCCTAGATGCCTACAAAGGATATGACTTACTTGACTTGACTTAGTCCTCTGAATTCCCTGGGGAACATAGGGCCACAACCACACCCTTCCAGCGGACACGATTTCGGGAAATCGTCTTCAGCTCGGCCCACGTCATTCCGGCGGCCTTCACTTCTGCGCGTCGGTACTCCTTCGCCATGTCTGCCTTGGTCTTCCCACTTTTCTCTTGCCCTGAGGGTTCCATTCAAGGGCTTGTCTTGCGATGTTGGATGGAGACTTTCTGAGGGTGTCGCCAATCCATCCCCACTTCCGTTTTCTGATTTCTAATTCTATTGGAACTTGCTTGGTCTTGTTCCACAGTTCTGTGTTGGCAATAACATCTGCCCATCTGATGTTCACAATGTTTCGCAGACATCTGTTGATAAATGTTTGGAGTTTGTGGGTGTTTGTCTTTGTTGTTCGCCACGTTTCAGAACCATACAGAAGAACAGATTTCACATTTGAGTTGAGATTCTGATCTTGTTGTGGAGTGAGAGGGAAGAGGAATTCCAGATAGGCCGTAGCGTAGTGAATGTGTGCTGGCTTTATTGATGCGGCTGTTGATATCCTCATCTGTACCTCCATCTTTGCTGACCACTGCCGAGGTAGACAAACTTGTCAACTTCAGTTATGTCCTCCTGTTGTAGTCGTAGTGGGTCTCGTTGCTGGTTGTTGACTCTCATGGCTTCTGTTTTCTTTGTGTTGATTTGGAGGCCCGTCTTCCTGCTTCTTCTGCTACCTGGCACAGCTTCTCTTGTGCGTCTTGCTGTTTTTATTGGTGAGAAGGCTGATGTCGTCGGCGAAGTCCAGGTCTTCCAGTTGCTTGGTGAACGTCCACTGGATTCCTGTCCTCTTGCCGTCTGTAGACTGCAGCATTATCCAGTCAACGACCATCAGAAAAATTGTTGACGATAGTAGACACCCTGACGGACGCCGGTTTTTGTATGGTGAAGGGCTTCGTTAGCTTCCCGTCGTGGACGACCTAGCATGTGGCATCTTCGTAGAGTTGTTGGATGATGGCAACAAACTTGGGTGGGAAGCCATAGTGGCGCATGAGTTTCCAGGTGGTATCTCTGTCCGTGCTGTCAAACGCCTTCTGAAATCCACAATATACTGCGTACAAGGGGGTCTGCCACTCCAGAGACTGCTCGATGATAATTCTCATGGTGGCTATTTGGTCCGTGCATGATCTGTCTTGGCGAAAATCCTGCTTGTTCTTGGCGGAGGGTCTTGTCTAGGGTGGTCTTTAGTCTTTCTAGCATGATTTTGGCCTTCCCGGGATGGACAGCAGCATAATCCCTCTCCAGTTGTTACAGGATGACAAGTCCCCTTTCTTCGGCAGCTTCACCAGGTGGCCTCTTTTCCAGTCTTCTGGCACTCGTTCCTGCTCCCAGATCTTGCTTAGGCGTGGATGCTGCATCTCTGTTGACGTCTGGATGTCTGCTTTCAGTGCTTCAGGTGGAATTCCGTCTGGACCCACTGCTTTACCTGACTTCTGTGACTTCATCGCTTTGGTAACTTCCGTCTTGGTTGGTGGGTCTGTGTTGATGTCCAGAAGCTGAGTTGGTGGTGGAATGTCTGGGGGGACAGGTGGTGCAGGTCTCTTCAGTGTCTCTTTAAAGTGCTCTGCCCACCTTGCTCTCTGTTCAGCTTCTCCTGCGATGGTGTTTCCCTCCTTGTCTTTGACCAGGCGACTGGGGTTGCTGGTCTTTCCAGAAAGTGTTCGAGTAATCTCATACAGTCTTTTCATGTTTCTCTGTCCTGCCGCTGTTTCTGCCTCTTCTGTGAGCTCATGGATGAATTGTTTCTTGTCTTGTCTAGCACTTTTCTTAACTTGGCGATTGACGTCCCAGTAGTGTACCTGTAACTCTTGCTTGTGGTCTTGGTCTAGGGTCTGGTTGATCTGGTCTTTCAGGTCCATCCGCTCTGTGATGAGGGTCCATGTTCCAGCTGTCAGCCATTCTTTGCGTTTTCTTTGCTTCTTTCCAAGCACTTGTTTACATGTCGTCTGCCAGACCTCCCTCAGGCCACACCAGTGGTCTTCGATTGTTTCTTCAGCAAGTTGGTCAAGTATGCTGAATCTGTTTCTCAGTTCCAGTTTTGAACTCCTCTATTGTTACTCTCCTTCAGACTGTGTACATTGTACTTATGTGATAGTCGGCCTGCTTGGTCTTTGTAGGCTTTCAATTTGGTCTTTAGCACAGCAATCACAAGGTTGTGGTCTGATGCTGCATCTGCTCCTCGTTTTATTTCTCACGTCACTACAAAGGATATGGGCCAAATAAACTTTTGCAAAAAAAAACCAATCATTCACTTTCTCAAGATCTGTTCGCATTTCACTCAGTAGGGCCTTGGTGGTAACCAGATTTCAGACTAAGTACTAACTGAACGTTGATGGACACAGCAATGGCTCAATATTGATTTCACATCCAACAACAGACCAGTGTAACGATGTAGTTTTCTCGCGCGCGCGCGTGTGTGCGTGTGAGTAGGAGAGCGCGCGCGCGCGCGCTCACACCCTCCCACCCACCCACCCACACACACACACACACACACACACTCACATACACTTCATAGTTTGCGGGGGCTTTGGAACAGCATGTAAACATACAGTTTGAGTCAGTGTTCAGTTAAGCACTCTTTTCATCATATCAATGGCTGGCCCGATGAACAATGATCGATGAAGGAGGTTGCAATGCTTCCCTAAAGCGTTTGGGTGCGAAAATAATTACGTTCTCTCTCTTGAGGAGAGAGGAGAAATGATCAATAGGCCGTTGCAACCAAACAGTCTTCATGGATGAGATTGTAGTTCGTTTGCGTACATCTCATAAGCGAATTGCGGTTTGTCTTTGGGCCATGATCAACATGTGTGAATCAATAGTTAATCTAGATATGATTGTTTATTTCAGTCAAGAGAGAACTGCAGGAAATCGTTTTTCATCTGAAGCTTAATACAGAGTTATTCCTCTTATATTGAACTTGGGGGGGAATTCTTTTACATTGAAAACTTACGTATTTTATAGCTCACATTTATACTAGTCACATAAAGTTAAGCACAGTTTACATGTACCCGCATAATTTCCAAAATATAAAAGCCACGATTTTGAAATTGGGAACAGATTTAATTCATTATCTTGTTCCAACGTACATTGAATTTCATTGGGATCGAATGAACGGTTGTTGATTTACAGACAATTAAACAGAGGATGGGTCGAAAATCAAAGTTCGCAAAATCTGTTCAGTTCACAAAATCATTTCAATAGTGGGTGTGGCCACCGCCATTGGCGAGACATTCACGCAGCAGCGACTCCTCATCGAGTTGACCAGTGTTCTGATGACCTCTGAGGGATTCTCTGCCATTCCAGTTGCAGCATTTGGAAGAGATCCTGGCGGTCTCTGGGAGGTGGATGGTTCTCCTTCACACGTCTCCCCAACTCATCCCACATATGCTCGATGGGATTGAGGTCGGGACTATACGCCGGGAAGATCATCCTGTTGATGCCGGCCTGCACAATGAAGTTTTCGGCCACCCGGGCCCTATGTGGCCGAGCATTGTCGTCTTGGAAGACTGCCATGGGTCCTATCCGTTGCATGGTCGGAACAACGAAAGGCGCCAGGATTTCATCCCGATAGCGGATGCCTGTGAGGTTTCCATCAATATGGTAGAGTGGTGTCTTGTGGTGGAGGCTGAAGGGCACCCCATACCATAACAGATCCTCCCCCAAAGGCCTGGTCTGGCGAACAGCTGCATCAATGTAACGTTCACCAACACGCCTCCAAACTCTAGTTCGGCCGTCATTGTGTTCAAGACTAAACCGCGACTCATCTGAAAAGAGGACCTGGGACCACTGTTGTTGGTTCCATCTCACATGACGATGGCAGAAACCTCGGCGAGCCAGCCTATGGGCTGCTAGCAGTCGTGGTCGAACAGCTGGGCGACGTGATCTGAGGCCGAAGTGGTGAAGACGGTTTCGTATGGCTTGACGGCTGAGGATGGTGGTGTTATTTGCCATACGAAGCTGCCTTTGGATGCTGGTGGAAGTGGTATCCCGCTGCAATAGGGCCTGCCTCTCGATGAAACGATCTTCTCTGGGAGTAGTCTGCCTAGGCCGACCTGACCGTGGCCTCTCTTCAACGCTGTTGGTCGCCCTAAAACGCTGATTCAGTCTAACAATAACTGAATGATGCACACCAAGTCGTCGCGCCACTTCAGCCTTTGCAATGCCATCTTGTATCCACGCAATCGCCCTGGTTTTGTCAAAGGTGCTAAGTTTTCTTCGTGGTGGCATGGTGAGAAAAGGGCTGACAGTAACCAAACCCCGCGCTTAAACAGCCAAAAGAAGGGGCATAAAACTCACTTGAGAGACTGCTCTTGCACGGGAAAAAAGAATTTTTCATTTTACACATCTTGTGTCGCCAGCAAGCTTGATGCAAAACAGGCACAGTTAACGCAACTTTGCACTTTTTATCCCGCGCGGTAACGAGGTCACCAAGACCCCCGTGCGCACTACCAGTTGACACAGGCTGGATTACACACTGCTGTGTGAGATTCCATCATTGGTTGCCGCATTACAAAAAAAAAAAACAATGTTTTTTGAAGGGATGAATCAACCCCCTGTGTGCAAAGGCCTGTGCTTAACTTTATGTGACTAGTATATATAAGATAATATTAAGTAAGTTTTCCCTCTTTCTTGAGTAACTGGTTTGGTTTTGATTGTGTGTTATATAGCATTACTTGTTTTTCAAATATTTTAGCTCTTTTTATATGAATTTTTCGGCCTCGCGTGGTGGCAATACCTGTTTTTTTCAATAGGTGATTCCTGTTGCACTTACGATATCTGCCTGTTTCGTTTCCGTTTCATCAATGAGCTGTCACTGCAAGCAGACTGGACAAGATACGCTAAATTATACCTGTATCCCCCCCCCCCCCCCCCCCAATCACACGCACATACAGTCACATTTGTCACATCTATGCACTCTCCACGTTACACGTTTGTATCATCACTTTATTGGTGCAAACTATCCAGTGGACATAGGTTTACGGTAAAAAAGAGGCGATTTTCAACTATGTTTCTGTCTGCAACTGGAAAGGTCCATTATGAGTCTGCCCCGTTCTCTAGAAGTTTTCGCTGCGTCAGCGTTGACATTAATCCGATATTCGTTTGGCTGATGATCTGTCTTGCTTCCCTTTAAGCCTGAATGTGCGGCCACTTCCTCTCTTGACGTTGAGCTCTGAACGATGGTCTATAATATAGTGGTTTGCTCTTGTTTGTTGAGGTGATTATTCGGATTTCATTTCACATCAGATGGACCAGACCGTAATCCATTACTCATCCATGCCCACCAGCTAATCTGTGCTCTTGTTTTCTTTAAAACCCGCATGTCCTGTGCAGTATATCCCAAGGAGTCTCTCCAATGGACACAATGGCTGACACATTACTCCATGCCAAGCAGAGCTTCCCATTCCACTTTCCGCTTTTTGAAGTAGGTTCATGAAGTCAATCAGTATCATGGCTTGTTGAGTTCTTAACTGATCTGTGGTTGAGACCCAGTGGAATGATTGAGTCACTGCTTCTATCTTATAAACTTGAAGTTGTTCAACTGTATGTACCATTGCCATCCTGGATAGTTCGGCCATGTTGTTTCACTGTGTATCCCCCAGCTTGACGTATCCTCTGTGACCGAACCGTCAGTGTACATTACAATAATTCCTTTTATACCAAGGTTCTTTAACTTCTGCTTCGGCCTGAAAATGATAAACTAATATGTATAAATTGCGACAAACTGGTATGTATAATTGAGATGAAAATATGCTCATGTCTGCTACCCATTTCGACAATAACATGCTTAAGCTGACGGATAGAATAATGAGCGTAACAACAAAATCGCTTTTTTTTACCCGAACATAATGAAACAGGTAGCATTCTGAGCATGCCGTTTGTCTCTTTTAAATTATGGCACCATGCTGGTATCTAAAAAGTGACAGTAGTTGATTTTGTCTGGGAAAAACTATTAGCAGTACTAAGGAAAACAGGTGTTATTCCAAGGATCGCAATTGTTTTCATTTGGACCACAAATGTTTCCAAGGGGATCAAAAACTGTTTCTCTGGGGACCACAACTGTTTCCCTATGGATCATTAATATTTCCCTGGGGACCACAAATGTTTCTATGGGGATCACAAATGTTTCCCTACAGATCACAATTGTTTCCCTGGGAATTAAAACTCTTTCTCTAGGGATTACAACTGTTTCCCTGAGGATTGCAACTGTTTCTCTAGGGATTACAACGGTTACCCTGGGAATCACGTTTCCCTGGGGATCACGAATGTTTCCCAGGGGATCACAAATGTTTCCCGGGGGATCACAAATGTTTCCCCGGGGATCACAAATGTTTCCCAGGGGATCACGAATGTTTCACAGAGGATCACAAATGTTTCACAGGGGTTCACAAATGTTTCACAGGGGATCACAATGTTTCACAGGGGATCACAAATGTTTCCCAGGGGATCATAAATGTTTCCCTGATGATCACAAATGTTCCCCTGGGGATCACAAATGTTTCCCTGATGATCACAAATGTTTCCCAGGGGATCACAATGTTTCCCTGATGATCACAAATGTTTCCAGGGGGTCACAAATGTTTTCCCTGGGGATCACAAATGTTTCCATGGGGATCACAAATATTCCCCTGGAGATCACAAATGTTTTCCCTATTTTCCATGGGATGATAGTAACTGTTAATTTTGTTTTGCTGAGAAAAAAATACGTGTTATCGCGAAGAAAACGCCGTTAATAGGGAAAATGTTCAATGACTACTGCTCACCATGACAAGCGCAAAGAGGTCGGTAGCTGTGATTCCGATTATTCCCCAGTTTCGTCGTCAGCTTCCTCATAATAACCGTTTTTTCTCGCGACAAGAGGGAAAACGGTTAAATTCCCAGGGGATACCACCGATAATAACTGTTTTCTTTGAAAATAGGACAAACACTTCTGATCCTTACAGAAAACAGCCCAAAGGGTTATTATCCTAACGAAAACAGCTGTGATCCTTTGCAATAAAATCCAAACCACCTTTTCCTTAAAGGATAATCTCTTTTTTTTTCGTGAAAACAGCAACCATCAGCTTTTGACGCTATCATGCTGCCTCACTGAATGCGAATCTTTGAACCAACATCTCATTGAGCCAACCGTATCTTCAGTTTGCGCCAAATAGGTGTCTTCTTAACTCTCAAGACCATTGCCAAAATTACATCAAAAGTCACAGCAGACTTTTTCTGTTATAACATTGTGTTCTGTCAAATTTTTACATTGAAAATGTTACAGTATATGGTAAAATTTCACTGGTCAGCAGTTTTTTTGTTTGTTTGTTTGTTTGTTTTAGCATGATCTTCGCATTTGGGGGCACTTTTTTTCCGGATTCCAAGTGAGTTTCTTCCTTCAAGTTGCTTATTCTATTATTAAATGTAAATTTTCTCAAGTAAATATCGTAGCATTTCTTGAAGATTTTATCACTACTGTTGCTTGTTGTAAATATTAGATTTTATAGTGTCGAAAAAGACAATTAATGACTGCATGATGATGACTGGTAATACGATGTTATGTTGTTCTGTTCATTTGTTTATTAACTTAGGGATGAAATTGCATCCCTTTTTGGACAGCATATGCTTGGATATTATCAACAGAGTTATAAAATTTCAGCATAGTCGTATGAATAATGACTGAAATACGAAACACCGAATGAAAGAATGTTGCACCCACGGTGGATGGGTAGGGTTTTAATTTTAAAAAATTGTAGACTTGGACTAAGCCCCCCCCCCCCCCCCCCCCCCCCCCCCCCCCCCCCCCCCCCCCTCCCCCCCACTCCCCACCCTAAACACGTCTTGCCTTTAAAGATCAGCCCGCCTCGCCCATTATCTCTTGATAAGTATACTGCTTTGCATAACTGAGTAAACCAATTTTCGTCTCTGTTCTTTGAACCTTTTTCCAGTGTAGCAGACTGCCTCAGGCCTGTAGTACGTTGTTCCCATACTCCAAAGGGGGCGTAATCAATGCTGTAAACAACGTAAACTAACTAGGAGGATGGCAGTGGCTCTCTCGCCCCCCCCCCCCCCCCCCCCCCCCCCCCCTATGGCAGCCTGAGAAATATTCAACTGATATAACAATTCCTAAATTTCGCAGTATTCGTGAGATTTCGACTTGGTATTAGTGATTTGAATGTCCATCAAAGATATACACTAAACTCCAAAAATTGTCCATTCTGTAATCAAATCGAGGACGAAAGACATTTTTTTTTTTTTTATTGTTTGTCCATCCTGTAAAGATTTAAGAGATAAATACATTTTGCCTCATATTAGAAAATGTTCATCAAGTGTCATTGCTTCTTCTTTCACTGCAAAATGAAAAGAGAATTGTTACTCGCTCTGTAGCTATGTTCATTTTTAAAGCACTAAAACGAAGAGAGAACTGTTGTCAGTTAACACAAAAATGCCCGAGTAATTTCAGGGTATGCCAATATTTTCTTTTCATAATTTTCAGTGTATGCGCCGGGCGCGTGTGTGTTCTACTTTTGCTCTTGACCTCATAGCAGATAGGTCGGTGGCCTTTGCAATTAAACTATTTGAGTTTGAGTTTTGAGAGTCTCTCTCTCTCTCTCTCTCTCTTAGATTATCAGCAGTGGTGAAGCACATCTTACGGAAACAATCTAACGTGGTTTCCGATCGGAGTAATTACCGCCTACAGTAATTTTCCCGAGTGTACCAGCCAGTTCAGTGTTATTTCCGTTGGACTTGCTTGGCCGACTAAATGTTCATGCATGATACAATTAAGTAGTCAAGAAACACTTTTTTTCCATTTTTCAAATTTCGTATACAGACTGTCGCTATATACAGACTGTCGCTAGCATGTTTATTTTTCCTTTGTCTATATCTTAGGAGAAGAGGGGAAATGTGAACAATTAAAACATGTAAACCTCCTTTTTTGTTTGATTTCTTTTTAATTCAATTCTTCTTTCATTCCACCTAAAATGAGCTCTTTGGCTAATTTGTCCGACAGACCTGGTAGATTCATTAGTTGGTGTGTCATTTTAAAGATTATCAGACACATGATTTAATATTGTGTGATTTCACGTCATCGTTTAATGATGGAGGGTTTTTTTTAGCCTGCACTTATTTTTCCCTACAGCTTATTTGTCACACACACACACACACACACACACACACACACACACAGAGAGAGAGAGAGAGAGAAGTGCCCTTACTTATGAACACTGGAACACACATTTGCAGAGGATGATTCAGTACCAAATTCTCTCTCTCTCTCTCTCTCTCTCTCTCTCTCTCTCTCTCTCTCTCTCTCACACACACACACACACACACACACACACACACACACACACACACACACACCCATACACACACACACACACACACACACACACACACATACACACGGCGCGACAAAAATGAATCAACATGCACCTTTATTCTTCATACACCTGAAAGACAAGTTTTATTTACATACTGGTCAGTACCAAGACAACACCTGCCAATTTATGTCACATCCACTGCTTTCCACGGTCACTGTCCAGCAGCGTTCTACCTGTTGCACACATCCAGCATCGGCAGCACACCCATGTAGCAAAACCTAAACCGTTTTCAGCATCACGGATACTTTCTGGTCTGCTTCTCTCCACAGAGAACAGTCCAGTGGTGCAGACCTCTCCATAGTGAATTCCATACAACTCGGGGGGGGGGGGGGGGGGGGGGGGGGGGGGGGAAGAAAAAAACAGACCACATGCAGGGCTAGCATCCAAAGAGATCTAAGATATATACACAGATATATGTAAATAGGCACACAGGACAGATAGAAAGATAGGGGGTAGGGAGGTAGGGACGTTATCTGAAATAAAATCTTGATGGGCAGGACACTAATATCTGTGTTACACACAAAACAAAATATTCCTGTAAAACAAAACAAAAAAAATTCACAAGTCATTAAAGGTATGGGGTCTTCACCAGATGAAATGCTTAACAGAAATGGGCTGTGCCTTCGATAGGTCTGTACTACACTGTCGGATTTCACTGTGGCAGGAGTACAATCATTGCTACAGTAGAAGATTAACATGCCTGCATTTC
This sequence comes from Conus betulinus, assembly GCA_016801955.1. Lineage (NCBI taxonomy): Eukaryota > Metazoa > Mollusca > Gastropoda > Neogastropoda > Conidae > Conus > Conus betulinus. Next base: position 208,539 of record JADBJO010001412.1, on the reverse strand, counting down.
ACATTTATTTTGTGGAGCTGCAGAAGCGCACCTCCTACCCCCCCCCCCCCCCCCCTCCCCAAGTCATAACTTTTTCTCTAATTTCTATCATGGGCCTTGTATGTATAGATCATAGCCCCTCACCTCCCCCCCCCCCCCCCCCTGTTTTTCTTTCTCTTCCACCCACTATATATATATATATATATATATATGTGTGTGTGTGTGTGTGTGTGTGTGTGTGTGTGTGTGTGTGTGTGTACATACACACACATTTAGCAGACGAGGTTGGTTTTGGTTTCCATAATACTGACAATGAAACTTTCACCACCTTAAAAAAATTTTTTTTTTTTCAACAATACAAAATCAGCAGTAAAAAGTCAGGACCTTAAGGAAGAAGGCCAATAACAATAACTATGATTTTTTTTTTTATATATATAAAAAAATAAACTTGAACTTGATTTGTGATCAGAGGCATAACAACAGATAACAACTTCAATAGCAAACGCAAAACAGTTTTTATGACGATATAGAACAGGTGAATGATAGCCTCTCTCTCTCTCTCTCTCTCTCTCTCTCTCTCTCTCTCTCTCTCCCCACTATATTGTTAATCATCTGATGCCAAGAAATTGGTGTTGTGCGCAATCCTGCCAATACTGACTCAAATCATAAACCAACTGGAGATACAGTTCACAGAATTACCATTTTTAATTGCTGTTTATGATGTCGACATCATTACTACCTATTGTGTCAAATGACTGGCTGACACAGAAGGCACTGGCCAATCAGAATGGTGGACACTGGCTGTCTGGTTTAATCTCCTACAGATGATGGTAAATCATTCAGGGCCGGAATAGCTCAGTTGGTAGAGCGCCAGACTCGTGATCCTAGGGTTGCAGGTTCGAATATCGGTACAGGGGATTTTTTTCCTCAGAGTTAACATTGGTTTCTGACTCCATTCCCCATACAGTCCTTCGAATGAAACTATAAACCGAGGGTTCCGTGTGTGAACGCACGCACAACGTCTTGCACACACGTAAAATCCAATCATCAACTTTCGGAAGAGAAGGCCAGTTTGGCCGTTGGTATGGATGACACGTTACGCATAGCATGCACCTTCCCCGAAGATGGAGTATGGCTGCCTTAATGGCGGGGATTAAAAAAAACGGCCATACACGCAAAACTCCACTGCCTGTCTATCCAGGCAGTGTCCGCAGGAGTATCAGCCTGTGTACGCAGAAAGAAAGAAAGGAAAGAACTGGCTGTCTAGTTTAATCTCCTGCAGATGATGGTAAATCATTCTTTTCTATCTCTTTTGTCACAGAGTACTTTATAACAAGTGTTACAAATTACAGCCAAATAACTGGGAAATTGTTTTGCAAGGGGCAGGTTAAAACTCTGCATGAATGCTACAAGAAAAGGTAAGAAATGAAAACCAGCCCTATCCTATGATGCCCATATATGTGTCCAAACAAGTGCCAAGTTTTGTTGCAACATCTTGACTGTCCAGAGTGCTGGTCTTGCTAGTTTGCAAAGGCACTTGTTTGAACAGGCAAGTAGTTCTGAACGTTTATTCCTGCTGGAAATTTTAGATAGACAGTTGAATAGATAGGTAGACAGATAGAAAGACTGATAGATAGATATAGGTATACAGATATAGATATGTTAGTAATTCTCTGTCTTCCTCTAGAATGATTGACAGATGGGTAGATTGATAGTGTGTGTGTGTGTGTGTGTGTGTGTGTGTGTGTGTGTGTGTGTGTGTGTAGAGGAAACAGGGCAGTATAAAAAATAATAGTATTCAGTCCAATTCTACAGCCGTTTACATGTATGAAAGGAAATATCCAAGAACTGTATAAATACATTGTGAGTAAAGAAATATAAGTATCATGCACAAAAAGGCTCAAAAAGCAGTATCAGCAAACACAACATCTACATCTACATCCTTATAAAGAAACAAAACAAAATGACGATCAGAAAAGAATACATCTTATAAAACAACAAAAACATTTGAATCATGGACATGGGATCCTGCATATCAGCAAATGCTGCTAGCTGGGACCATTGCATATGCATATTATGCGAATGTTTTGTTTTCAGGTTGACCTCCTTACAACCTACACGATCACTGAGGGCCACACAGGGGCTATCACAATGTAAAAAAAAAAAAAGTGTTACAATGTTCTAAACAAACAACACAAGACACTAAAAACTATCTGTTGAGCAAAAAACAGTGTAGACAGTTAGTGCGTCCAGTGTGCGCAATCTCGATCACTACCTCATCCCCATACTGCAATGGAAAAGTTGACATGGTACAAATCATACACATACAAAAGAGAAACAGCAGAAGTTTCTGGTACAAAGACACATGAATGGGTCACAAAGACAGGAAAAACACTGTGGACTAGAGTGATGGAAGAGAGAAGACAGAGTCAAAAAGAATGACAGAAAAAACGGAATATTCTAACAGGATTTTTCCAGAAAGCAGACACCTTTTTTCATTCTGAGAAAATTCCCATCATCAACATTTGGACGTGCATCATGCTTTTTTTTTACATATACCTGTAAACATATTATTTTTAAAGTACAGAGAAAGATGATAAAGAATTTCCTTATGGAAAATATGCCATCAATATCTTCCATTTTATCCTGCTAAATGATCCCAACATGTTCATTACATAAAAAAGATTTTTTTTTTAATTTCTCATTATTTTCATTATATATATATATATAAAAAAAAAAAAAAAACACCTTTAGAGCTGAAGGCTGTTACTCCACAACCATTCTGACTACAATAACAACACAAATTATACCAGAGACAAATGTTTGTAGACTGCATGCACACATTACACTAAGCGAATTATATCCAAAGCTCCCACTGACAAACATGTTAAAAGAGTTATGACACACAAATTACCATGCATATATGTATCAGCAGTCAGTTCCCTTTTTAAAATGGAACAACAGCACTTACAAGAGCTGCCCCTTCAACATTCTGCGGTGCGCATAATCCACAACAGATCAGAAGTTTACTGCACAATCCCACAAATGATTCACTGGGTTTTCTGGGGTTTTCCTAGTCGGTGCAAAATCAAGAGATGCTGTTAACGTCTTGACAAAGCCACAATATGGACAGCAGCGCCGCTTGCAGTGTATCCCACGCAAGGTAAGTGATACGCCAGACTGGAAAGGTGAAATAGCCACAGTGGGTCTGTGGCTGACATGTCAATGAAACATTTCAGATGCTCGACAATCGCCTTTTAGAATTCCATTCCAGAGCTCAGAGGACTGCTTAGAAACAACCCTCACCAGTAATACATTGCAAATACCGTAAGTACTCTGCCAATGAGTGTGCGCACACACACACACACACACACACACACACACACACACACACACACACACACACACACAGCTTGACATTAAAGCAAAAAGTCTGCATCTTCCAAACAAGGCATATACGGCCAAAAACGCATCACCTAATACATAAACTGTTTACTACACACAAAAAAAAGATGATTTGAATACTGCTCCAATCTACTGTAACACATGACGAGAGTAAAAGTAAAAATACGCTACGAAAGAAAACTAATACATATTGCAGCACTGAGGAGAAGTAGTAAAAATACAAATCAGTTTACATAGAACGAAAAGCAAATTAATGCTTGCATAATGCACTAGGTGAGACAGAAAAGTGAATCTTCAACAAACAGACTGTCACAAACAAGAGAGATAAAAAAAAAAAAAATGCAGAAAACAGTGCTTCCTAGATCTCAGCCTATGTCAGAATGAACATAAAGGTGAGGAGGTCGGGGGGGGTGGAGACATACTGTGTAAAATTTACTACTTGTGATTACACTAGAATGTCATGAAATTTGAAAAAGAAACAAGGAAAAAAAACAAAACAAAATAAAACGAACAAACAAGAGAAGATAGATCGCTATATCAGATCATGTCATTTGTATAAAATGAAACGTAAAACTTAACACCACCAGATTACATTCAGAGGAAATGAGGTCAAGCATACATTGCAAATGAGTAAAATCAAAACCAAAGTAAAAGCGTATCAGAAAAATTGAAACACAGTCAGCTGCATAAATCAGATCAGTCCCTGCTAATGAGTAAAGAATAAAATTTTAATCCTAAAGGTACAGGGGTACATTAACACTACCACAATTCAAGTTAAACACACCAGAGAGAAAAAAGAAAAAGAAAAAAAAACTTTAAACAGACAAAGGAAGAGAGAAAAAAATATGAAGCACCTGTAACATCAAATGCTATTATCTTGTGGATCCTAAGCCCAGCTAAGAAAAAAGAAAAAAAAAAAATTGAGTAACGTTTAAAAAGAAAACAAGGGAAAAAAAGCAACAAAAAAAGGCTAGTAGTTAAATTCAATGTGGAGATGTCAAAACGTTTTTCATTTCCATCAATAACTCAATGATGATCTGCACAATACTTACTTTTCAAGCGCATGCCAGCTTGAATCCAAAGGAAACTTTTGATACCATTAGACTGATCATTCAACTGCACACGATTCTTTCCCACAAACTGAAAACTGAGCATTTCTCTCTGGTACTGTTAATTTTAGACAGGTCAAAAGTCACTCTAACCCCAAAGATGGCAGAATGAAATGAGTTTTTCATGTTGAGAGATGATCAAATTTGTAATAAGTGAAAGATTCAACAGGAAGTATGTTTATGTGATGATGGAAACATAACACAAAAGGAAAAACAACATTCAGTTCTTACCAGCACATTTCATAACGGATAGCAGAAACATTCGAAGGTAAGCAAATGCCTTGTTGACACTTCTTCGTTTCAAGAATGCAATCCAAAAAAATTTTTTTTTGTTCAAATGCAGGAATTCACAACAAGAAGTAAATTTGAATGATATGTCTAAATGTTTTAAAGTAAACAAATTCTCAAATCATGCATAGATTGTAGGTTTTGGTCATTTTGTGTAAATCTGGCTTTGGTCATTTTGTGTAACTCTGAAATAAACACCAGAACAAACACAGATTTGTTAACATGAGAATACAGCGCCTTCGTTTGACCTCTCAATGCAACATACGACACAAAAAAAATACATAAACCATCTTCAGAGCATTGCCCAAATCATGAAGAAGCATATTCACATCAACTTAACATGTTCTTTACAATCAATTCACGCATGAAGGCATCTGATAAATCAACAGCAGTTTGTTCATATGCGAAAGTGGTAATGTCTTCATTACCCATAATCCTAAGGCAAACAGACCTTTTTTTTTAATTCTAAATGTTCATATTCACCGACAATCAACAATCAACAATAAGGACCAGTCATTCTCACCTACTTTCAACAAAGAGCAGTAACTCTCAATGACATTTAGCAAAGGACAGAACTGTAATGCTTTAACAAGTTGCTGTTTCTCTTACTGAAATCAGTGAAGAGCAGTTCATTTCCACCACTGAGATGTCGACAGTTTCATACTCATATTCACCTTGCAAAAAACACGTGCAGCTGTCCATGCATGCTATGTGACTGTCAATCCATTCATTCACACTGGACGGCAAAAGTGGATGGACATATTTTCTGTGGATATGGAAAAGAAATGAAGAATAGACATTTTGATCTAGTTGCAAAGTGAGATGACTGCAGGCGGAAATCGAAACAAATCTGAAATAAATGTTAGCAGACCACCAAGAGAAACATGGACAAACGAGTCACAAGATAAAACATGACGTGTTCCGACCTCTTAGGTCTTCTTCAGGCAAGGCACAAACAAATAGGACCATGAAAATGAATGAATTTTTCACTTAGCTTAGAATCACCTTGCAAAAAACATGTTCAGCTGTCCATGAATGCTACGTGACTGTCAATCCCATTCATTCACACGGAACCGCAAAGGTGGATTAATTAACATATGCCATCTCATTATGAAGACCACCACTTCGAATCATAGTTTGGTCTTTTACAAGCTTCATAATAGAATCATTTTCATTGTCCTAATTGTTTGTGCCTTGCCTGAAGAAGACCTAAGAAGTCAAAATGCATCATGTTTTGTCTTGTGACTTGTTTGTCCATGTTTCTCTCGTGGGTTTCCTAACATTTATTTAAGATTTGTTTTGACGTTTTGATGTTCCTCATTTCTCACCAAGTCTACCTATCATATCACAGTACTTGTACAAGCGAAAGTTTCCAGTTTACCTGGATGACTTCCTCTTCTCACCCCTTCCCCCTCTTTTCTCCACTGCTTTCCCTTTGCACTCGAAACTGCCCTCCGATGTGCTGCTCTTTGGCAGGAAAAAAAAAGCTAAAAGATTAAGAAGAAAAAAAATGAGAAAATAGTACTGAACAGGGTGTTGCCCCTAGACATCACTGGGTCCTAAGCAACCAATGGACCCAGTCTCGGCTGGGACAACCCCTCCCCTCCTCAATTAACATGTACCATCTCATTATGAAGATAGCCCCTTTGAATCACAAGTTTGGTCTTTTACAAGCTTCGTAACAAGAATCATCATCTTTCCCCAAGGCCCCTGATTTTCACCACTACCATTCCCTTCCCCCCTCTACTGCTTTCCAATTCGCTGCCCCCTCCCCCCCCCCCCTCCTCACTTTGCCTTCTACCCCCTTCCCACCCCCCATGAAAATTTTCCTGGGCGATTGAAAAGTCAGCAAAATTCAACCAGATCATTCAATATTCTGAGCTGAATCACAGCTTACCCACCTCTCTGTTCGCCGCCACTGTGCCAATGCAGTGTCTGGTTTGGTTTTATTTAAGAGGGCCTCAACATGCGTGTAGACTTTTTTTTTTCTTCTTTTTTTTCCCTGAACACCATGCCCAGTTAATAAAGCCATGCATCCAACAGGGGAATGGGGGGGAGGGAGGGGAGGGGGGGGGGGAGGAGCGGCAGACTGGGTGAGGACCAGACTATAAGGAGCACCTCCCGGTCTTTAGCGTAGTGCTGGCTGATTGCACCAGTGTCAACTCCTGTCTTCAAGAACAAGAACCAGATGTATTCCACTTTGATCCCTGTTTGGGAGGGGGGGGGGGATGGGAGGGGGGGGGGGGGGGGGGGCAAATGAGTGTGGAGGATTCAACAGATGAGACGAACCTGTTTTGACGGATGGTTCAGGTCACTAAAATATTCCTGTGCTCAACAACAAACAAAGCCAACCCACCCATTCCCCTCCCCAAAGTTCACCATCAAATAGAAAAACAAATCACAGAAAACAAATGATAAGGTGGTCTTCCAAAAGTGCAAACATACAATTTAGTCATGCTACCATATGCACCCTGTGATCTTGCATGCATTCTGATATATGTATCCAGCAATCTTGCAAACATAACAATCCATTCACCATATTAAACACACCCACTGCCCTAGCATAAATACACACCCTTCACAATATTAAATACACCCACTTCTCCTGCACATAGAATACAAGATGATCTAAGGCTTTGTGTACGGATGCTGTCCTAACTCTCCTGTGGCACGAAGGTATACCAAAATGAAGGTAAATGCTTGTTGAAGTCAGTTTCCAAATTTTCTTTCATTCGCCAGTTAGTGGCAGCATCGTTAAAGCAGATACAAAAATGTCATGTGTATGCACCGTGTGTTGAAGGGAAAGCAAAAATCTCCCACACACATATGCAAACAACATCTGTGGAACATACATGGCACACACATATGCGTGCAACGTCATGAAAAAGTTAAATGTATCCATTGATCTTGTATGATATAATGCACTCACCCTACTAAGCGTTTTCACCAACCTTGTAGACCTCCAACCCATTTACTCTGCAAAAACGTACTCTCTGATCTTGCCAACAAACAGTCCATTGCTCAGTGCACGCAATAAACTTGCAAGCATGCAACTCATTCAAGCATTAAACGCGACCACTGACGTTGAAGGCACTGCAGAGTGCACACAAGAGGTGATCTCCACATTGTTCTGGTTGGCAAGCCAACAGTGACACTAACAAACAACACAAGCATACAAAAAAAACAACAGCAACAACAAACGATGATGTGAATGGCACCATGAAATGATCAAGCCAGTCTGGAAACAAGACAGTGAATGAGGTAGCTCATAGACAGTCACAGCAGGTCACTGCGCCCGCAGCCCACCAGCCTCACGGAGGCACCGCAATGATGAAAGCCACAACGGTCGTCTCCACCTCTGACAGGTGGTGGGGCAAGAGCCAGGGTGGTAGCGAAACTCTTCCCTGCCCATTCCGCAATGCTGTCTGCCCATTTCTTTGTCCACCTGCCCCCCTGAACTCTTCCCTGCCATTCCGCAATGCTGTCTGTCCACTTCTTTGTCCACCTGCCCCCTGAACTCTTCCCTGCCCATTCCGCAATGCTGTCTGTCCACTTCTTTGTCCACCTGCCCCCCTGAACTCTTCCCTGCCCATTCCGCAATGCTGTCTGTCCACTTCTTTGTCCACCTGCCCCCCTGAACTCTTCCCTGTCCATTCCGCAATGCTGTCTGTCCACTTCTTTGTCCACCTGTCCCCCTGAACTCTTCCTCGTCCATTCCGCAATGCTGTCTGTCCACTTCTTTGTCCACCTGCCCCCCTGAACTCTTCCCCTGCATCCTGCATTGGAAAGTCCCTATGATCCTGTCACATGTCCGTACCACCGCCTCACATTGGTAAAGAGACCCTGTGATGACTTACATACCGTCTGACGGTGCTGCAGACTTCATCTTCAGCAGCATGCTTACTTAGAGACGCCAGCTACCCTGAAGCATCTAATCTCCACGGCTTGGATTGTCCTTTCCAGTTCTATCAAGTCTGTGACTTGCATGCTTAGAGGAAGATGATAAGAATTCATGGCATGCAATGTTCTGTTTTTTTTTTTTAAGATCAAGACAAACATGAAGTGCAGAAGGCCAGAAAAAGACTTCACCCGGCTGAAATCATGAGTAAAAAGAAAGCAGCTTTTTTTTTTCCCACCACATTTATCCATAGAGAAAAAAGCTAGAAAACATGTTTCCAGGAGAAACCCCACGAGAAAACGAGCAAAAATCTGCTGACATCTATATCACTGTCATCCACTTGAGATGGGGGAAAGCAGATGGGAAGGGCTAGGCAAGGGTACAGCAGCGGGAGGGATGGCTATGGGACTGACATTTGGAAACAGAGGGCAGGGCATGTAGACAAAATGTGGGGAAAAAAAAAAGCAAATATACACAGACATCATAAAGACACACACACATACTCTCTGTCTCCCTCAGTATAAAGTTTGTGTGATCACCATTTTTGTCTTAAGTTCGTGTGATCATCATCGTTATCTGCATTATCATGATGCCATGACTGAAGATGGCAAGGCAGCAGAAGGTCAGAAATAAAGTTCAGCAGCTCTGTGGATCACCAGTGGAACACAGCAGATGTTATGTCGTTCACAGCGTCCAACCAGGACGCACACACACATTCCTACATCAGATTTGCTGTTCAGTCTGTGAGTCCAGCAGTCTCAGTACTAATTAATGAATGTGTGTGTGTGTGTGTGTGTGTGTGTGTGTGTGTGTGTGTGTGTGTGTGTGTGTAAATACAGCGTGGAGAACAAAAACCGATTGTAACCATGACGTTATCTTCTTGAATGGAAATCGTAGCAATGGATTGTAACCACTATGTAATCTCAGTGTGCTGCTTACCAGTATGATTGCAGTAAATGCAGTAGACATGCAGCTAAAATGTGTTCAATATTGTGAATATAAAATGATTTTTGAATCTACACAAGTAGTTCTTGTGGCAGTTACACCTTTGGATTGTAAGTACCATGTTATTTCCATGTGCTGAGTCAATGTAATCTCAGAGTGCTCTTGTATGATGTTAGTGTGGTCGGTACACAGGTTTTGCAAAAAACAAGATGACTATGGCAAATGTTGAAAGCAAACACCATGTTAAGAGGCACTTGAATGGTACTGGCACCTACGGACTATTGACACAGGAGTTGTTTTTTATTTCAGCATGCTAATGAATGACTTGACCAATGAATGACGGCTCTCACTAAGTCTTCAACATGAAATCTCAACTCTCTAAGCATAGGCTATTTTGACAACATGTCAGATTGTATACGCAGCAACAAAGTCAACAGTCACTGAACATTATTTCTTCAAAAACGGCTAGAGAGAAGGGTCTTCTTCTAAAATATGCCAGTGAGACAGGCATGAATTTAATGATGAAACTTTGGTACCCTGTGACTGCGACTTGTTACAGTTATAACTTCAGTGAGACAAAGAATTTTTCTTCAGCACATGCGAGCTTCAATCCGAGGGAAACAACACAGGCCACTGCTTGACCATTTTAACTATACACAGTTCTTTTCCTGCAGACTGAAAACCGTAATTTTCTCTCATGACGTTGCGTTACAGGTTGCTGTCTATCCCTACCAAGATGATAGTGTGAAGACAATTCTCATTTCAAGAGTATATCAGTTTTTCTGCCTAAAATTTAGCAAGTTTACGACACATGTCTTCGCTCAGGGAAAAGCAGCAGACATTTTGGAAATGTACACTCTCAGGATGATTTTAAAAAATTACTGCTGAGGTACACATAATTTAAAGAAAAAAAAAAGCAATGTGGATTGTTGCTGGCACATCATAAGGAACTGAGATGGATCACCATTTTTTTCAAAGTGACATCTAGCAAGTAAAAGGTTAGATCAGAGACTGAATGATAAAAGGACTGTGTTTCATTAATTTGATATGTGGACTGGATTTAATGTTCATGACGTAGGGTAGTGACTTCACTTGTCCTGCTGTGAGACCATGGGAAAGACTTAGTTTCTTGGCTTCCATCTGTTCACAGCCCTAAAAAAAAAAACTATTCACACTCTGCCCTAGCAAAAATGTTAACAAACTTCACACTTCCGTCTGTTCACAGCACTCAAAAACTAAAAATGTTGCCCTACAAAAATGTTTTTTCCAAACAAAGTTTGAAACGCATCATTTGATTTGAACATGAAGCTGTTTTCACAAGAGCTGTGTAATGGTGTATGAATTCTGTGAATAAACAATCCACTGTACATCTGCTGGCTTGCTGGCTGTGTTTCTTTAGGTCCATAAAAGCAGTTAAATGGATGCAGCCTGGTCATCAACACGGACTGCTGTGTATGAACTGGCCAAAGGTTTATTTGGAAACATTCCGGTCATTTTCAAGACCAGTGGGTACAGTCTCCAATTCTAGCCATCACTTTGAATCTTCAGTCAGTCGAACTTGTAACATGTAAAGGATCCCACACTGAACATGCTTTATGAAAAAGGGAACATTCTATTTTCTGAGAAAAAAAAAATCAAGTTTTTCACAGTGTATTATTGACTGAGGGGTAAGCACGTTTACCTTTCACACGTTTTCTTTTCAAGAATTTAGACAAAATTTTCAACCAAAAATTTTCTGAAATGTACCAAACATGAAAAAAAAATCTGTCTGGATATTTCAAAAGGATATATTATTACAACTTTTCAATCATGTAAAAGAACTGAGTGTTTTAGTCATTTTGTGTTAGTCCGTTGAATCTTAAAACATGGTCAAAATTTTATGTTGACAGAAAACGACAAGTCAGTTGGGTTTTTTTTTTTTTTTAGTCTCTATTTATTTTAAAAGATCCTCAGCATGAAACGCATACAACATCATTGTTGCTGCAAAAGTGTAATATACATCGTGGTGTATTCTGTACCTTCCACCCTTCAGTGACTGTACAAATACTTTTTAAAAAAAAAGAAAAAAGAAAACAAATAAAGGCGCTCATTTTGGTGAAAAAATACATCTGTAGTACATTTAGGGTAAAAATGTCCAAAATCTACAGACTTAAATACACACATAAATACACATACACATGCATATCAACATGTATGCATAATGTACATACATAAATATTGACAAATATACATATATACATGAACAGATATGTGATTAAACGCTCACATGTACACATTTGAAGGGATTTCACTCTGAATCATCTATAGTGATATATCAGTTGTTAACCTTTTTTTGAAAAAATACAAATATAAAATCAACAACCCCTGTTCCTCCGCCAACCTCCTTCCTTCCTGTGTTCCACCTCCCCCCAACCCCATCCACCCACCTCCCAAAAAACAACAACAACAACAGAGAAAAAAAGAAGAAAACAATAAAAGAAAAAGGCTATTCATCCTTGTCAGGAAAAGGGGAACCAACTTAACCGTCCTTCTCTGGCAAGGGAGGCAACTGCTGTGCCTGGTTGACCTCCGTTTCATCTTCAGCGCCAGACAAGGGAGGCAACACAGGCCTGTTCTGCAAGGGAGGCAAATGAAAGTCGGTCTGCAAGGGGGGTAATGCTGTTGTGGTAGGCAAGGGTGGAAGCTCATGTGTCTTCTGTGTCTGGTCTGGAAGAAAATGATACAGCACGAATCATTAACCCTTAACCCCTTGCCTGCTGGAACTTAAATTTACTGCTTCTTGCAATAGCATATGCCACAATTAGAAGTACATGGCTGCCAACCCCCTCTGAATTTTTCTGGAGATTCCTTAATTCAAAAATCATTCCCCAATCCTAAATTGGTTAGAAAAACAAACAATCATACAAAAAAAACAGAACTTCAAAATTTGAAAAAAATATCTGTGCTGCACACACAATACAGACAAACAGATTACAGGACAAAACACGATGCGTTTCGCCCTCTTGGGTCTTCTTCAGGCAAAGACAAAAAACATTTAGGACAATGAAAATAAAGAATGAGCAACCACTTATCTTCTCATATTTGGCAGTAAGAGGGCCTTGAATGAAAATTTCTGTTAAAAATATCGAAAAAGTCAAAAGTTGAACCGTCCCTCTCTTCACTCCACATCCTTTCCCCCACTCCCCTCCACCACCACCCACTCTCCTATACCCCCCCCCCCCCCCCACACACACACACACACACACACAGGTGGTGTCCTGCGTATGATGGATCAGAATCTGTACCACTGAACACTACCAAAGTGATTCAGTGGTAGCGCAGTGTCTCCTCTGGTGGGTTGCCTCATGAGTACTTGATACTGATTGCTCCCTGTGGACTGCCGGTGCTGGGCCTATGGATGAAACAAGCCTGGGTATAGCTGTGCATGTGTAGCTGGAACGAGCAACTTGTTAAGTGATGCCACTGAAATGGCACTGAAAATCACACACACACACACACACACACACACAGAGGAAAAATAAAAACATCCAGCCTCCTGGAGGACAAAACACAGATAGATAGATAGATAGATAAGATTGATATAGATACATATGTATATATAGACAGATGTTGACATTTAATCATATTGATAAATATATACATCTCTCTCTCTCTTAGATATCTAGAGATAGATAGGTAGATAGATAGATAGCCATATAAATATATATACATGTAAATCGATATAGACTGATAAACAGATACGGACATACATAGACACACAAGAAGGGGGGCCGGAATAGCTTAGCTGGTAGAGCGTTGGACTCGTAAACTTGGTAATCCTGGGGTTGCGAGTTAAAATCTCCACTCGGCCATTCCAGTACAGGGTTGTTTTTTTTTTCCCTTGCAGTTAACATTGGTTCTCTGACTCCATTTCCCATACAGAACTTCCAATGAGACTATAAACCCATAACATCTTGCACACACGTAAAATTCCATCACCAACTTTGGAAGAGAAGGCCAGTTTGGCCGTTGGTATGGATGACATGTTACGCAAAGCATGCACCCTGCATAAGAAATGGAAACAATGAAGGAAGTAAGGAACCTGAGTGACCAATATTGAATGATATGGACTGGATGATATGGAAAATGACTGAATGAAGCACCAGCTGGCAGCACTTCAGTCGACACTACCCAGGTAGGCAGCCCGTTGTGTAAACGAATGTGGATTGTAAAGGATTAGAGCTCGGTCTCTAGCTGAGCGTAGGCGCTGTATAAGTATTCATTATATCCATAATAAGGTAAAGATATGAAAACAAAGGTGGACGCAGTTTGTAATTGAAACAACGAGGGAAACAGATAACTGACACACAACCACTCACCGTGAAAATGCTCTCCAGTGATGGATTGTAGCCGTTTTCGCTCCTCATGTAACCATTGTTATGGCTACCACTGCCCGTGAAGCCTCCATTTACATGGCCTCCATTTCCTGTTTCTTGAGTCGGGGCTGTGGGAGTAAGTGGTGCCCCATTTTGCTGAACCACGAACATGCTATCCAGATGCCTTCGGGATTCTTCGCTCATAGCGTACATTTCTGACGGCTCCTCGTCGTCAGAGAAACGTACCTGTTTTGTATCAATCATAGTGTGTCTGTTTAGTTCAAACCTCCACGTTTAGGGGCTTACACACTATGTAACTTTTGTTTACAGCATTGATGGAAATATAATAGAATCATTGAACAACGTGGGCATGACATGTACTCATGGCAACAGGAAAGGGCACTTTGTTTTCCTTTAGGGCCTGTGTGCATTGGCGGTCACGTATGTGGCTGTCGAGTTTTGATACTTATTCAGTCTAGCATTTAAAGGGAAAAAAAAAAAAAAAAAAAAAAACGAAAAAACCTCCAAACTTCTATAGAGTCAAACTGAGCTGCATTTTGCAACTGTGTGAAATTGCAAGATATTTTGCCGCAAGGTGATGACTGCAAGACTATCCAGAGAATTAACAAGAGAGACAGTGTTGGGGCCTCACTGGCCTAGTGTGTCGTAAGGCATCAGTCTCTTGTTCTACGGGCTGGGGTTCAATTCCCAATGGAGACAGATAGGCTGGAAGAGATTTTTCTCTTCACAGTTAACATCTATCCAGACTCCGGACCCCTCAAAGGCCTCTTGACGAAACTTTCAACCCATGTCACATGCATGCATGCATGCGTAAAAAATCTTATATTCATGTTAAATTCACATCCTTTTTTTTGCAGAAAAGTGGGCCATCTTTTCCCAGTAGAACGGATAATACAGAAATAAAGTCAGACCAGTTTACCATTAAACTGCTATTGGTGCACTTTCCAACTGGAGTGAGCATACACATTGATAGAGCTCAGAGATCTAGCCATGGAATAAAAAGATAATGAAAAAGACGGTGTGTTTAAAAAGTCCCGTCAGCATAGTGTTGGACTCGTCTTAAATAGCACACTTTAGGGATACGGGTGGGTCATGAAAACAGACAATCCTCTGGCTGTCTGTAACCATGCCTGGCCAGACAATGATTTCCCTGGCACATCGTGTGGTCTTCTTGATGTTCAGATGCCCCTGGACTCTACCTATCTTTTGTCAGCATCATGGGGCATGTGATGGAAGCAGTGAATCTTTGATGTTTTGAAGATGATGTCATGGATGGTTGACAAGATAGATAATGTTGCTTATAGCCCAGCCGACCGCAAGGGCCACAACAGGGCTGGGATGGTTGACAAGGTGTCTACGAATTTCCTACCGTGCTTTGCTGCTCTCTTTGAATCTAGGCCAGCCCTGATGACCGAATGGTCTTCAGCGGTGAAGGTCCATGACTTTTCATCAGGGACTGTCATAGTAGTTCAATCTCTTTGATGTTAATGACGGATGGTTGGAGGTTTTCAAAGAAGATGTGTACCTGAAGGTTGAAGTCAACAGCACTATCCTGAGTTTCAGCTACTTCACATATCAAGGACAGGGTATCTGCATAGGATACGCTCTTGCCCGGGGTATGGACTATGTTCAGTATCTTTTGATACGCTCTTGCCCAGGGGTTGCAGTCTGAGCAGATCTAGTTGGAGTCTGCTGGGTGGTGCCGCTGACAACGGTTTCATATGACTGATTCGAATGGTATGTGGTCTGAGAGGACCGTGATCTCCTAGCTGTGCCAGTGTTGGTGGAATCTGTTGCAGACAAAGAGTATAGCATTTAACTCCTTCCTAATCTGCGCATAGCTCTACTAACTTCATCTCAAGGACTTTGAGACAAAGGCTACGGCTTGAAGTGCCAGAATGTTACTGCTCCAAGAATGAACTTGCTGGCACTGACTTCAGCTCCATGTCCTTCTTTGGGTCAGAAGACATGAGGAAGGGCTGGCTGGTGATGGTGCCCTTGGTCTTCTGCAGCACCTTCTGCTGTTGTTCATCCCATGTGAATTCAGCATCTTCTTTAAGAGGGTCCTCATGGGTTTGGTCATTTCCCACATCTGCGCTGCAAACTTCACAACTATGTGGTCACTCTCCTCACCTTCTGCAATTCCTTCTCGTCTGCAGAAGGTGACATGTTTTGGGTCACCAGGACCTCGGTTGGATCAGGTTTCAGACCTTTAGCTGTAAGTTGATGCCCTGAGGGTCTGACCTGAGGGGTCCCAGGGTCAGGTCTGTCCAGGCTGAGTTTGACATTCTTCTGGGCTGCTCTCTCTTTAAGCATTGCTGTGAGGCTGGTTTTTAGGTTTCTTGGGCATTTTTTTTTTTATTATTACCTTCTTAGTCTGTTGCAGTGACAATAATCATCTACTGACTTTACACAAATAATGTATCTGCTTCTTTTTCTATTGAAATCACATCTGCTGACCTTTCTGTGATGATCCATCTATAGTCTAAAACCATCAATGAACAGACTGTAATATGAACTGGCCAACCAACCAACAAACTATGAAGGTAATGATTATGACAATAAAGATGATAATGAGAACAAAACTGACAAAACACAATTTATTCAGGAAGGAACACCATAAGCCAGGTGGCTTTTTCATGCTGCTCTAACCTACATGGGACCAGAAAAAAAAAAAAAAATAATGTTGAAAACAAAAAAGTACAAATTCCCCATTTTTATAACATGTGAAAAAAAACAGTCAGCACATCATCATAGTAAAAATGAGTCATTAAAAAAAAGCAATAGATGAAGAATATATTTTAAACAGGGAGACAAACAGCAATGGTGATGATGATGATGATTACAATGACAACTGTTGCTGCTGCTGCTGATGATAAAACGAGGATAAGCATGGCGACAAATCGAAAGATGACAAAGGTAACGATGGAGTTAACATGGATGACAACGATGCAGATGCTGACGATGATGACGATCGTGACACGACGTACCTGTGACACCCGCAGGTGATAAGGAAAGTTGCTGTTGGCAGCTGATGGCCGCGTCAGCACCTGTGGATCACCACACAACAACATGATGATCACATGGTTTACGTACATCACACCAACATGATGACCACATGGGTTACGTACATCACACAACATGATGACCACATGGTTTACGTACATCACACCAACATGATGACCACATGGTTTGCATACATCACACCAACATGATGACCACATGGTTTGCATACATCACACCAACATGATGACCACATGGTTTGCATACATCACACCAACATGATGACCACATGGTTTGCATACATCACACAACATGATGATCACAGGGTTTACGTACATCACACCAACATGATGATCACAGGGTTTACGTACATCACACCAACATGATGATCACATGGTTTGCATACGCCACACAACATGATGATCACATGGTTTGCATACATCAACATGATGATCACATGGTTTACATACGCCACACAGCAACATGATGATCACAGGGTTTACGTACATCACACCAACATGATGATCACAGGGTTTACGTACATCACACCAACATGATGATCACATGGTTTACATACACCACACACCAACATGATGACCACATGGTTTTACATACATCACACCAACATGATGATCACATGGTTTACATACATCCCACCAACATGATAACCACATGGTTTACATACATCACACCAACATGATGACCACATGGTTTACATACATCACACCAACGTGATGATCACATGGTTTACATACACTACACTAACGAACATGGTCACATTCCTCACCCATTGTTTTCATACCAGTACACTCTGTAAACATGGGACACCCGGGGACAGCTTTCAAACAATCACAGAGAGGTCAACTCTGACAGGAATGTTAGCATACAAACACTCCAGCACAAAACAATATTATAATTTAGTTGCTGAGTGACAGCTTGCCTCTCTTCACTGCACTGTGATGTGTCTGACAGAAAAGTTGAAATAAATACACTTTAACACTACAGCACTATATGATATAGTTGTGGAGTAACAGTCTGTCTCTCTTCACTGCTATGTAATGTGTCTGGCACGAAATTTGAAATAAAACAAATTCAGTATAGCACAGTACTGCATGATAATAGTTGCTGAGTGACAGCTTGCCTCTCCCCACTCTGCACTATGATGTGTGTTTGACAGGAAAGTTAACATAAATACGCTATAACACAGTACTACATGATATATTTGCGGAGTGACAGCCTGCCTGTCTCACTGCACTGTGACATGTTTGACAGGAGAGTTAAAACAAATACTCTATAGCACATAGTACTACATGATATAGTTGACAGGAAAGTTAAAACAAAACAATACCCTATAGCACTTTAGCACTTATAGTAAACAGGAAAGTTGCAATACCCTATAGCACTATAACATGATATAGCTGACAGGAAAGTTAAAACTGGAAATGTTATATTAAAAAACAAATACCCTATAGCACTATCTGGATTTGCTACATGATATAGCTGAAAGGATGAAAGTTAAAACTGGACAAAAGTTTATATTAAAAAGAAAGAGGAAGTAAAAGAAAAGAGGAAGTACAGAAAAGTTCTGGATTTCCTGGAAATTTAATGTTACATTAAAAAGAAAGAGGAAGTACAGTAAGAGGACAGAAAAGTTCTGGATTTCCTGGAAATGTTACATTAAAAAAAAAAGGAAGTACAGGAAGTACAGTTACATTAAAAAGGAGAGGAAGTACAGAAAAGAGGACAGAAAAGTTCTGGATTTCCTGGAAATGTTACATTAAAAAGAAAGAGGAAGTAAAGAAAAGAGGACAGAAAAGTTCTGGATTTCCTGGAATGTGTTATATTAAAAAGATAGAGGAAGTAAAGAAAGGAAAACAAAAAACATAAAAAGGAAAAACTACAGGAGCTTGGAAACCTTACCAAAAAAACAACAACAACAACCTGCATCTCATACCTGGAATCAATGAGGAGAACCTTTAAAAAGTAAGAAAAGACTTGTTCAAAAATAAACGAACAGAAAAAAACTGAAACATTCATATGGACCTGGTGTTATTGTAAAACAAAAAATCAGAAAAATCAGCAAAAAGGCGAAGGACAAAATTTTTAAAAACCTCACCAGGAAAAACAGATGGCCGCACAGACCCACAAACTGCTCAACTCCGTTCACCGTCTTTTCTCGGCTCCACTTGGGCATGGAGAAAATGGCTACCAGGATCACCGATGGCCCCGCCCAGAACCTGTCGCATGACAACCAAGAGCTGCGTCAATCATGTTCAGCTCCACCCGCTTCCTGTGCCACGTTGCCGATCTTGCTGTTCCCCCTTTACCTGATCCTACACACTGTGTCACATTAACTCTTTCATTCCTAATTTTCTATGAACCATTACTTCCTTTTTTTTCCTAGCTTCTTATAATATGAGTACTCCTTTCATTCCTGGATTTAGAGGAGAAAAAAAGAAGTGTAAAGTAAGAACTGCCACTTATACAGTAACAAACCGGCCAGAATAGAGCGGCGACCACTTTTTCCACGCTGTTGGGACCATCTGGCATCCATTCCATTCATAAAACACCGTCGTGTGAGCGACTCGGTCATGACGTGTACCGATGACGTGACTCACGCGAAGTTCAAAGCACTTACCGCGAGAACCGATTTTCCCGGCTGCAGGAAGGAAAGGAGAGATTTTGTGCCACCTGGTTTTCCGGGCTGCAGGAAAGAAGGGTAGGATTTATGCAAACTGGAAAAGTGGGTTGTAGGGATGAAAGAGTTAAGACTGCACAGTGAATTAAACTCACTGTCAGAAACCTGTTACCCAGTCTGCAGCAGCCTGTAGTGTCACTCCACTCATGCCTGTACATTCCTTCAGGAATATAGAGCTGTGGCAACCCTCCTACCGCAAACAACCCTCCCACAGCAGACAACCCTCCCACCGCACCGCAGACACCCTCCCACCGCAGACAACCCTCCCCACAGCAGACAACCCTCCTACCGCAGACAACCCTCCCACAGCAGACAACCCTCCTACCGCAGACAAACCCTCCCACCGCAGACAACCCTCCCACAGCAGACAACCCTCCCACAGCAGACACCCTCCCACAGCAGACAACCCTCCCACCGCAGACAACCCTCCCACCGCAGACAACCCTCCCACCGCAGACAACCCTCCCACCGCAGACAACCCTCCCACCGCAGACAACCCTCCCACCGCAGACAACCCTCCCACCGCAGACAACCCTCCCACAGCAGACAACCCTCCCACAGCAGACAACCCTCCCACAGCAGACAACCCTCCCACCGCAAACAACCCTCCCACCGCAGACAACCCTCCCACCGCAGCAGACAACCCTCCCACCAGCAGACAACCCTCCCACCGCAGACAACCCTCCCACCGCAGACAACCCTCCCACAGCAGACTGGGTTCCAGGTTGATCCGTTCTGCTGGGCGTGTGTCATTCCTGCTATCGTCACTTCAGAATCCCTGCAGCAAAGCTATTCTGCTGAGGGTGCTTCACTTTCCTTTTCCCCTGTAGGCTCCATTTGACTGACTGTCCTGTGATGCTGGTCGGAGGCTATCGCCCAGTTGACCCAATCCAGCCCCTGTTTTTCTTCTTCTCTTTATTTCTACGTTGATATGACTTTGCATGGTTCTCTCCCACCAACTTGTATTGTGAATGACACAACACACAAAGTTTCTTTTTCCTTGATACACATTTCTTTTTTTCAATAGCAAGAGAATACACAGCCGCGGTGGTGTAGTGGTTAGCGCCATGGGCATCAGGCTGGTTGTGGTTTTGGTTGTGGTTGTGGGTTCCAGTCCCCTCTCAGGGGACCCAGGAACCCTGGCCAGCTCCTAACCAGTGCTGAAGTATGGTGAGTTCCAAAGGGAAGACTACAGCTGTGCAGCCGAGTTTCAGCCACTCCATAAGGTCTGTGACAGTGTTTATCTCTGGCAGTGTTTATCTCTGGCAGTGTTTATCTCTGACAGTGTTTATCTCTGGCAGTGTTTATCTCTGACAGTGTTTATCTCTGGCAGTGTTTATCTCTGGCACAGCGTCTGACAGTTTCATCTCCTCATTGGCAGCGTTTATCTCTGACAGCGTTTATCTCTGACAGCTTTATCTTGACAGTGTTTATCTTGGCAGTGTTTATCTCTGACAGTGTTTGGTTCTCATTTCCCCCCCCCGGCAGTGTTCTCATGTTGCCCTCATTTTCGTTTGGTGAATTAGGAAGATAAGATTCCCTCTCCTAAATTAGGAAGATAAGAAATACCACCTTCCCCCCTTTGCTTTCATAAGAACTTGGACACTCCTCCCTCTCTGCTCCCACTCCAATGGAAATGTGGAAAATCTGCCCCCCCCCCCCCCCTCCTCCCTCTTCTGTTATGAAACTCTGAAAGATGAACACACACACACACACACACACACACACACACACACACACACACATTGTGTGTGTGTGCACACACACACATCTCTGCTTTAATTATGATTTGGAAGATTGCCAGTAATGCCAGTCCAGGCAGTCCCGACCCTGCCCCACCCCCCACCCTGTGCAAAATACCATCCAATGCCACTGCCACACTACTTCCCCCATCCGTCCGCACCAATGACACACAAACAACTGTGAAGACAGAAAAAATACGAATACCAACAGACTGACAGACCGACCGACAGACTGACAGACAGACAGTTAAAAGACAGAGGGTCTGACAGACAGACACAGACTGATAGAAACATGGACAGTTAGACAGACAGACATACAGATAGACAGACAGACAGACTGATAAGACAGAGAGAGAGAAAGAGACAATGAGAGAGACAGAGACAAAGAGAGGCAGAGAGAAAGAGAGAGAGTGATGGACAGGTAGACAGACAGACAGACAGATTGACAAATATACTGAACACCCAACAGCTGATGAAAACAAGACTTAGTGTAGGCAATCCATCCAGTCCTAGACAACTTCTTGATGTTAAGAAAAAAAAAAAACTTTACACAAAGACAAACAAAGACACCCAGATCTAAACTGGTTTTGTGGATAAATACATACACACATACATAGAGTGATAAAAAGGCCTATGGACCGATACATACACATGCAGATTCAGACTGATATGTACACTGACTCTATCCTTCATACAGATCCAGATACAGACACGCCAGAGAGCACCACCTTCCTCACCACACGGTGTAGAAGATGACAAAGGGGATGTAGAAAGAGGCCTTGTCCGGGTAGTGCTTCAGCGTGAAGAACACCGCATACAGGAACCACAACCAGCCAATCAGACGCATCGTCACGAGGCCGTAGCCTGGCGGAGACTCGTAAAAATACAGCACAAGGCCTTCATCGAAAATCTGCCCAAAAGCAAAGATCTCAAGTTATTGATGTGGGTCTTTACACTCAACACAAAGAGTACCAAAGAGAACCGAGAATGGACAATTTACGAGGCTTTAACCTTGCAGAACTACAAACTGACTGTTCAGACAGACTAAAGCAGGGTTCCACTATGCAAAAAACAAAAATCGATAAAATTCCAGTGAGGTCTCAACTATGCATGCTCCCCTCACCCCTCCATCCCCCATCCTCTCCGACATTCAGAAATAATTTTTTGAAACTTGCCTTGAAAGTGGTAAAAAAAAAATCTTACTTGAATCTGAGCACTGAGTGGTGTATCATCCACTTTTTTTTTTAAAAATCAAACTGTGACCAGGACCATTTGTTCATACGGCTTATGACATTCTCTTTCACTTTTGCAGTGTCTTGTTTAACAAAGAGAGACAATTCTTCACTTGCCCACACAGTTACACTTTTAAAGTCAAGGAATAAAAGGGAAAGCACAGCAACAACAACATCATGACACCAAAGTGTGTCATTGTTCTGCATTCAGCCTGGCAGATAAAACAAACACTGGCTGCTGTTAAACAGAAGATTGACCCCTCACTCTAACCTTACTTTTCAGGACGTGTTATCTGCTGACACATCAAAACTGCAACCAATAATCTACAGATTTCTGTTCCTTTTTTTTCTTTTCTTTTTTTTCTTTTTCTTTTCTTCTTCCCTGAGCGTTTTTTTCTCTCTCCGTAACTTTCTTTTTGTGGCATACACATGCACATCAGCACTCGCACGCATGTATGCATGCACGCAGGCACACACGCACACACACGTGTACACACACACACACAAACACATACACACACTCTCGTGCACACACACCACACACAAACGCCCCTCTCTCTCTCACACACACACACACACACACACACACACACACACACACACACACACACACACACACACACACACACACACACACACACACACACACACACACACACACACAACACCACACACACACACACACACACACACACACACACACACACACACACACACACACACACACACACACATTACACACACACACACACACACACACACACACACACACACACACAACCCACACACTCCCAGTAACACATCCCAGGAGCTACCAATTCATTCTCCACCTCATCCCCCAGCGGACACTAACCGCTCCCTCCCAGATGAACAGGACGGCGACAACAACGACATAGACGCAGAAGAAGAAGGTCAGGCGGATGGTGGACGTCTGTGTCAAACGCCCCCTGGTGATGGTGTAACCTTTGGCCATGAGAATCAGCATCAGCAGAAACACACCCCTGTGCTTCCCGCCTGGAACAGTCGACCTGTAACCCACGGTTACGACCTCTGGTTTGTTCGTCAAACGACACATTTCAGTGATGGGACAAAGTCTAGGAACAAAAGGGAGAGCACAACCACAACAAAGTATTAGCAAAGAGAGACAATTCTTCGCTTGCCCACAAAGTTACACTTTTAAAGTCTAGGAATAAAAGGGAGAGCACAGCAACAACAACAACAGAGTATTAACAAAAAAGAGACAATTCACCACTCATCCACAGAGTTACACTTTATCACACTCGGCACAAAGGTAGACTGGTGTCAAGTTCCTCTCAATGAGAATCCACATGGGTGGGTAGGTGTAGAGCTGTCTAGTTCTTCTTGAATGAGACACTACATAACAAGGATAGATTTGGAGTCAAGCTCATCAGTTCCACTGACCTGAAACAACACAATCTTTACTAAAGGTCGACAGGCATGAATTTGACTAGTTCTTAACTATGAAAGGAAATCTTCAATGAGGCGGGGAACAGTCAACAGTTCTGTGTTCTCTCTCTTGTCAGGTCTGTTAGGCGCTGTTGGGGTGTCGTAACCAGCCTTCGTTTGGAGTTATGGGCATGTATTCATTTCATCACGGGAGCAAGAGTGTCCCTACTTGTTCTTTAATGACTAGTTCTTAACTAAGCCAGCATCCACATTAACTCTCCTACTACTGTCAGCGGGTAGACCGCCGACGATCTCTGCTATACACAGGACCGTGGGTGGGCACAACCGCCGAGGCCTGCAGCCATTCAGGTCTCTCCCTACCATCCCTTCTTTTGTGACTTACATCACACTTTCTGTTAGTACACGCATGCGCAGTCGATTCGAGATGGACTGGCTTTGCAAATGGCAGATTGTTTTAGTTTGAACCAAAGAAAAGTCATATTTTTTTGGCAATTTTCGCAATGGAACCGAATGAAAACTTGTGGCAAGAGCTCCTACAAGACGGAGACAGCCACGATGAAACCTTTCAGGGTTTTACTACTGAAGAAATTAGTGAAAAGTAAACTTAAATGCATCAAAAGAGATCGTGAAGTGACAGAGTTTTGAAGCTCTGTTGGTTATGGGGATCTTTTGAGTGATTCCGAGGACAAAGATGCAAGTAACAGCGATCCATCTGTGTGTGTGTATGATTTTGATCATTGGCCGAAAGATTTTGCAATAGACAACATTAGAAAGCTCATATCCAATTTATTTTCATTTCAGACTTTTATTCATTCATTTCTGCACATGAACAGCATGCAAATCAAAACTGCATGCAAATTCATGCATTTCTCTACTTTTTTTTTTTTTTTTTTAATGAAAGCAAGTGAACATTTTCACAAATGTGAGACACTACATAACAAGGATAGATTTGGAGTCAAGCTCATTAGTTTCACTGACTATCTTTACTAAAGGTCGACAGGCATGAATTTGATTAGTTCTTAACTATGAAAGGAAATCTTCAATGAGGCGGGGAACAGTCAACAGTTCTGTGTTCTCTCTCTTGTCAGGTCTGTTAGGCGTTGGGGTGTCGTAACCAGCCTTCGTTTGGAGTTATGGGCATGTATTCATTTCATCATGGGAGCAAGAGTTATCCCTACGTGTTCTTTAATGACTAGTACTTAACTAAGCCATCCACATTAACTCTCCTACTACTGTCAGCGGGTAGTAGAACCGCCGACGATCTCTGCTATACACAGGAACCGTGGGGTGGGCACAACCGCGAGGCCTGCAGCCATTCCGGTCTCTCCCTACCATCCCTTCTTTTGTGACTTACATCACACTTTCTGTTAGTACACGCATGCGCAGTCGATTCGAGATGGACTGGCTTTGCAAATGGCAGATTGTTTTGGTTTGAACCAAAGAAAAGTCATATTTTTTTGGCAATTTTCGCAATGGAACCGAATGAAAACTTGTGGCAAGAGCTCCTACAAGACGGAGACAGCCACGATGAAACCTTTCAGGGTTTTACTGCTGAAGAAATTAGTGAAAGTAAACTTAAACACATCAAAAGAGATCGTGAAGTGACAGAGTTTTGAAGCTCTGTTGGTTATGGGGATCTTTTGAGTGATTCCGAGGACAAAGATGCAAGTAACAGCGATCCATCTGTGTGTGCGTTTTTCATTTCAGACTTTTATTCATTCATTTCTGCGCATGAACAGCATGCAAATCAAAACTGCATGCAAATTCATGCATTACTCTACCTTTTTTTTTTTTTTTTAATGAAAGCAAGTGAAAAGTTTCACAAATGTTTAAGAATTACTTGGTTTCCAACGGGAAGTAAGCAGCAGAAAACCTTTGTAGTAGAAGAGATAAGGGTGAACAGGTGCCATACTGACAAGTTCTAGTCGATTAAACGAGAATCTCTGATTAGAATGGACAGGTGGGTAGCTCTGTTTAAACCAGAACACAGGATCATGGTGGACAGGTCTGGACCTACCTTAACCTACCAGAACCTATCACCGGAGCTGACAGCTCACCAACGCTACTACTTGCACCAGAACCTTTGATGAAGATGGGTGAGGTGTGGAGCTTCACCCTGGAAATTCCATCTCCTGTCTACCTCCTCCCCCCCCCCCCAACACACACACCCAAAACTGACAACTGGCTGCCCTAATACTGCTTGAGGGCAAACCTACCACACCTCTCATCACTCTATAAACCAATGCATTTTCACTTCCTATAAGTCATCTCAATGAAGATGGCAGCCATTCAAGATATCTAATTACCCTGCTATCCATCCTGTTTTGTTTCATTTTTTTTTTTCCCAAGAACTACAGAAATTTTTCATTCATAAAAAAAGCTTTTTTTTAAAAAATCCAACCCACCCACCCAAATTTCAGGACAGGCATGTCTCAACTGCACACATCTATTTCTCTGTCCACGTCAGAAGGCACGACACAAACAAACGACACAGCGACAGAGCAATGATCCCCACCTGTGACCTCTGTGGGGTCCTCCTCCCAGCCCGATGACGTGTACTGCCCCCACGCAATGCACAGCAGCATCAAGCCAAACAGCCACAGTGACAGCGACACCACGTACATGCGGTACGTCGTGTGCAACATCTGACGGTTGTACAGGAAACTGCCAGCAAATGTCCAACCTCACATCAAGCAGGCACAGACCAAATACGAATGGACCAGAGGGGGGGAAGGGGGGGTGGGAGGGGGATAGAAGTGGTAAGGGATCATGCTGCGGAAGGGAGGGGGTATTACCAGTTCCAGACTTCGCTGGTGAACTGTGACCGTTCTTCTTCCTGCCAGTCATAGGGAAGGTGCCAGAATCTGGCCAATCATACTGCCCATTTTATATGTCAATTGATGTCAACAACACACAGACAGAGATTAAAAAAAAAAAAAAAAAAAAAGACATCAGAATGCATTTTCCAGAATTTGGTCAGTCACATAGCTCATTGTCTGTGTAAATCAATGTAAAGAATACAGAGAGAGATGAATAACTAAAGACATCAGAACAAATTTTCTAGAATTTGGTCAGTTACACAGTCTGTTTTATACAACTGATGTAAATAACACCACATAGATGAAAAACAAAGATATCAAAATGTATATTGCAGAATTTGGTCAATCATATAGCCTGTTGTCTGTGTAAATCAATGTTAATAAGACAGAGATAAAAAAAAAAAAACCCATCGATCGCGTAGCCTGTTGTCTGTGTAAATTGATGTAAATAAGACAGAGATGAAAAACTAAATACATCAGAACAAATTTTCTAGAATTTAGTCAATCACACTTCATATCATGTACGTCAATGGAAATGGAAATAAAACGGAGATGAACAACAAAGACACAACCCAGTTTCTGCTCGAGCTTCTCTCTGTTCGAAATGCCATTCATCTTTGATACACAGCAGACACATGTTTATCTTCAAAGACTTAAGGTCCGAAAGAAAATATTTTCTTCTTACGATCATCCTCTATTCTTTTTCTCTCTCTCACACCAAACTGATATCCTCTGACTGGTGGGAGAAGCCCCAGGAATTGTAGCTCTCCACTCTCTTCTCTCCTTCCACCCTGGCCCAAATTAACCCATTGCCTGCCACAGCATAAGAGCTTTTCTGTATTGCTGAGTGCAGGGGCCAAATTGCAGTAGGTTCACTCATGTGTTCACTACTCACTCATTTATCGAGATCTCTCTTAGATTTTTTGCACGTTCTTTTCTGACACCCTGTGATACGATGTGGTATCATAATAATTTGATTTTGCTGGTCATTGGTATGACATAATCAAATATTTTGTGAAAAGTACCCTATAATAAACAGTTATGACGTACAAGATCGTGAAAATGACCCTGTAATAGACACGGGGCAAGCAGGGAGAGGTTAAAAAGGAAATTGAAAAAATAAAGGAAAATCTGGAAGGCTCTTAACTCGTTCAAGCCTGCGTGCGAGCAATGCTTTAGTACCGCTGAATAGTGGCATGAATCTCTGCCTGAGCCTGACTCAAGCGCCATGAACAACAGCATGAACCTGCACCTGAGTAACACTGGGGTGCAAGACCTGATGTACTCAACCTGGTTTACTCAAAAAAACACGGCTTGAATTCAAGAGATAAATGACTCATTCCTTGTTTTCATTGTCCTGAATGTTGTCTTGCCTTGCCTGATGAAGACCTGAGAGGTTGAAACACGTTGTGCTTTGTCCTGAATGTTGTTTGTCTTGCCTGATGAAAGACCTGAGAGGTCGAAACACGTCGTGTTTTCTCTTGTCATTTGTTTATCTTGCCTGA
>JADBJO010001412.1:170112-175112 GCA_016801955.1 Conus betulinus | reverse complement strand
GAATTCATCACTTTACTGCACATACTGAGAAAAATAGCAGACTCACAGAACTCATCGGCGGAGAGCTCATGGTGGAGGTAGTCATCAGAGGGAGCATTCACCAAGTGCATGGTGTAATCTAGGTACAGCCTGGATTCCTGGTGGACCACAACGACAACATCAACACACCTGACATACATCAAATCTGTTGCTTTGTGTAGGATGTTTGAATCGCGTTATCCAGTTACAACACTGACCTATGGCATACATCACTACATCATGAGAAATCTTTACACACATGCATCGTGCTATACTGCATGTCTGAAATCATCTGATCAAGGATTAGTCCCGACCATCAAACAAAACACATGAGATCAAAACTCTCCACACACAGGGTCAGCACAGCACATTGCATCAAGACTCTTTTTACACATGTTCTGTGATGTGCTAAACATTACTATCTGAAAACCCCAGAACAGACTAGGTATCAACACTCTGTACATACACGTACTGCGTTGTGTTGTACTGAATGTTTGAATCATGTGACCTAGGTACAGCCCTGACCTATGAACTGCAACACACAACATCTTAACATGCATGCGCTACGTTGCATTTACACGGATAATTTGAGTCGTGTAGTGTAACGACAACCTCAGCAGCTCTGCAAGTAGGAAAAAAAAAAATGGGAGAGTGAAAAACTTCACCTTAATTCATCATGAAATGAAAAAACAACAAACAAGTAGGGTAACTCTTGCTCCAGTGATGAAATAAACAGACGCCCATAATTCAAAGGAATGCTGCTTACGGCACTGAATCGCCTAGCACCTATGTCAGCACAGAGCACACACAGAACAAACAGGGAAAACATCTGGGGATGTCGCAAGCAGCATTCCTTCGGAGTTACGGGCATATATTTATTTCATCATGGGCGCAAGAGCTACCCTACTTGTTTGTTGTTTACTGTTCTCTGCCTCATTTCATACTAACTTTCCCCAAATGCAATTATGATGATAAAACAACCACAAAACTTGCTGCCATCACTACACAATCATCTTGCAATGGAATTATGATCAAACAATCGCAAAACTTGCTGCCATCACTACACAATCATCTTGCAATGGAATTATGATCAAACAATCGCAAAACTTGCTGCCATCACTACACGATCATCTTGCAATGGAATTATGATCAACAACCACAAAACTTGCTGCCATCACTACACAATCATCTTGCAATGCAATTATGATGACCAAACAACCGCAAAACTTGCTGCCATCACTACACAATGATCTGGCTGCTGCTGTCCTATTCCAGCCATCCAACTGTAGTGTTAGTGTCACCTTGCTTTCATTTGTTTCAACTTTCCCTTGGAAGATGATTGTCTGAGAGAAAAAAAAAAATGATGTATCTGCATTTCATTTATTACTAATATTAAGGGGTAGGAGAGTGAGACTGTGTCTACTTTTTTTTACTTTTTTTTTATATCATATGATGTGTGATTCCAAGTTACGAAACATCTCTTCTGTGTGGCAAGTATTTTTACTAGTAAAAGTTTAGGCTTTCAACTACAAACTTTGAACTGCTGACTGAAATCTGTAAACTCTTAGCCAAAGAGCTAGCGCGTGGAAAAATCAGGACTTTCAGAGCTGTGTGAAGGTGGAGCAGGACACATCAACACTGTGTAGATACGTTGGTTGCAGTGAACCTTAGAATCAAAGCACCCAGATGCAGCTCTCATATGAGGCATACAGCAGCAAACAAATATAAATCCTTTGCAAAAATGTAGTAGGTTCCATCAAAGCTGTGGGTAGAGTCATTTGGTTATTCCAGTAACAGTGAAACTCGTTGCGAACAGAACAACGTTATGCGTGAGCCTGTGAGCTGGGGACTCCAAGTAAGACAAACCAGTTACTCAACAACGACACTCTTGACACACGCATATGTTGCATCGTGTTGAAGCTATGAGCAATGCACTCCAGTGAAATATCATCTGGCCAGCTACAACAAACAAGCAGTACTCACTACACACAAGCAACACATTGCGTTACAGCCGTCACTGGTGGTTTCCCAAGCATGGTACGTTTTCTGGCCAGCAGCTAATCTGAACATAGATGATATACTGCGTTGTACTGTACGCGTAGCTGTCAATGGTAAATTCCATGTAAGGTGGGTCTTCTGGCCTACTACAGTAACAATACTATCTTTCACTTATAAATGACAGCCGCCTTGCAATGAAGCTGACAATGATCAGCTCCAAATAATGCATGTCTTCTACCCAGCTGCAACAAGAACACATTCTTTACACACATGCAGCATGTTGCACTATGTGGAAGTGCTGAATTATGGACTAAAGGTGTGGGGCGTCTAGGTTCTAGCCAGCTTTAATAGCGAAAACAAGATGTACACAACACTCATCCTGGTTCCCTGTCCACAACCCCAACACCAGAAATCCACAGGGAGCAGTCACTGTTAAACCATCATGAGGCAACCCACCAGAGGAGTTACTGCACTGCTCATTGAGTCGCTTCTGTGGTGTCCAGTGCTGCTTCTTCTGACCCAACACACGCAGCACACCACTTACTAAGCCCCTACTGATGACCATATTGCTCAGCTGCGGAGCCAGCACGAGTGAGCTGTCCCTCAGAGGGTGCCACCATGTTCATCCAACAACAGTCTTCATGAATTTGCTGATGCCAGTGATCCTGACAGAACCTCATTAAGTGCAGAGGAAACTGAAGCTGAGGTCACCATGACAGCCGGACATGAAGGGTCATATTTTTTTTGAAGAGTTTGTTTTATGCTGAACGATGCTGAACGAGTAGAATGAGGATGATGAAGATGATGACATGGATTTCCATTCTAGCCTGGTCTACATGACAGGCTTGTGACATTAACTTTTACTGCTCGGCATCAACCAGGCCTGAGAGGTACAGACACCTGCAGTGTAGGTCAGGGAATGTGAACAACACACACAGACGCACATTCATTATGGGAATGAAACTCAACTATGTGGTCACAGTCTTCTAAACTGAGCCCCCAGCAAACTCAACTCTGTCAGTCGAGGCAGATCAATCTCACAAATAAACGGCTTTGATGGGAATCAAACCCATGACCTCCCAGTCAGGGGTCTAGAATGCTAACCACTTCACCACAGCCGCTGATGTCAGTGGTCAACTTTAAGTAAGGTGCATCTTCAGGCAAGCTTCAACAATAACAACACTCTCACACACATGCAACCAAGTCCTTGTACTGAAACTGTCAATGGTAGACTTGAACCAGGACGTGCGTTCTGGCTGGTGACAAAAACAACATGCTTTACAGACATGCAGCCCACTGCATTGTGTGTGGAAGCACGGACTCATGGATACAGGTAAGGCACATCTAGCCTGTTACAACCACCACCACTCTAAGCACATATAATATTTTGCATCATCTTGTAACCCTCGATGGTGAACTCCAGGTAAAGCCCATCTTCAAGCCAGCTATGACAACAAGACTCTTTGCACATATGTAATATGTTGCTTTGTTTTGTAACCATCAACGGTGAACTCCAGCCTGCCTTCTAGCCAGGTATTCTTTACACACATGTTATGTGTTGCACTGTGCTGTGGCGCTGAATCGTGATCTCCAGGTGAGGCTTGTTTTCTGGCCAGCTGCAACAACAACGACACTCAGCAGATGACTGACACTTCCAGCATCCGGCATCAACCGCTGATGATTTGAGCAAAAACAGAATTACAGCGTCACCAAACAAAGGAGCAAATTAGGAAACAAAGACAACACGTTTCAAGCTGCTGGGTCTTCTTCAGGCAAGACAGATCACGTTCAGGACAATGAAAACAAAGGAAACACAGAACACTCATTCATCTCCTTGGTCTTCTTCAGGCAAGACAAATCACGCTCAGGACAATGAAAACAAAGGACAAACAGAACACTCATTCATCTCCTTGGTCTTCTTCAGGCAAGACAAATCATGCTCAGGACAATGAAAACAAAGGAAACACAGAACACTCATTCATCTCCTTGGTCTTCTTCAGGCAAGACAAACACGTTCAGGACAATGAAAACAAAGGAAAAACAGAAGAGTCATTCATCTCCTTGATCTTCTTCAGGCAAGACAAATCACGTTCAGGACAATGAAAACAAAGGACAAACAGAAGAGTCAAATATCTCCTTGGTCTTCTTCAGGCAAGACAAATCACGCTCAGGACAATGAAAACAAAGGAAAAAGAAGAGTCATTCATCTCCTTGGTCTTCTTCAGGCAAGACAAATCACGCTCAGGACAATGAAAACAAAGGACAAACAGAACAGTCATTCATCTCCTTGGTCTTCTACAGGCAAGACAAATCACGTTCTGGACAATGAAAACAAAGGGCAAACAGAAGAGTCATTCATCTCCTTGGTCTTCTTCAGGCAAGACAAATCACGTTCAGGACAATGAAAACAAAGGGCAAACAGAACAGTCATTCATCTCCTTGGTCTGGGTGCAAAACTTGGTACTGGACTCTTGTCAAGCCTTTCTCCTCTGCTCGCTTCTCTGCTATACAGGATTCAGTACCCCACTCCAACTAGAATCTACTCAACAACAGCCACAGTAAATGATGCCACACTGTCAGAAAGATATCCGGCATGCTGGGACTCAGTCTTAAAGCAGACATTCGGAAACACCTCCAGAACTGACCTGACAAAGAAACAGCACCTATACCAGGAGTCATGCCTCGTTCATGCTAGTTTCTTCATCCCCCTGTGGTAGGGTAGGATTAATACCACATCTTTTTTTTTTTCTTCTTCTGCGATCCATTTTAACTGGCTGCGCCAGCTCTTCAAACCTGTTGCCAAAAGGAATCTTACAGTTTTCTCAAGGTCTTGACGGCCTTCCCAAAGCTGCATCTACAGCTCTGCACCCTCCGGCCAGGTTTAGCGCCGCAGAACATTATGGCTGGACAGTGTTGGAAGATGTGTTCTGGGGTCTGGGATCCAGTGCCACATAGACATTCATCTGTGTGGGCAATGTTTAATT
>JADBJO010001412.1:157612-165112 GCA_016801955.1 Conus betulinus | reverse complement strand
TGTTTTCTTCACTGCAGTCATGTGAACAATTTTTCTTACCCAAAAAGTTTTTTTTTTTTTTTTGTTGTTTGGAAATTGTACAAAATGGATCCTAAGTTTCCTTTCTCAAGTATGCCGCCGTACTGTCAGCATACGACAACAGAGGCTAGGTCAAGTCATCTGTCCTTCCAGGCTTGACGCTTCTGGTCCAGGTCTTGTAGGGGCCTCACTTCTAAGACTTTTACTCCCTTGAGGACATGAAATCATCAGACACTACAGTCAGTGGTAAGGGTCTCCCATCTGACCTGAGGAACACCACAGGCCACTAGGGATGCTTTCAGGCAGTCTTCCAAACATTTGAGTGGCCAACTAGTGGGGGTTTTTTTTTGTTTTTTTTTTTTTTTGTTTTTTGTCAAGTGCTGGCTGTGAGAAGAAGACCAGCTGCAGAAGTCATGAGCTGTCTGTACAGACCACATGTTCAACCCATCGAAGCTAAGCGTTCATGATGAAAGCCTCAATACTGGCATGCATGTTCATTCTGTGAAGCACTTCTCTATCGGTGATCTGGTCCTTGCCCTAAGCAGACACCCATGAACTTGGGAAGGTGGAGCGGACAGAATGTTTTCAACGGGTTCCTCGACAGTGTCCATGTTTCACAGCCGTAGAGCAAAGATGTTATGACAACTGGTGAGTAGACAGCCAACTTGGTGTGCGGTTTCAATACCAGGCACCTTTGCTCTGTGAAGGAGTTTGGTCCTGGTGATCCAGTCCTCCCATGAGATACCCACAATCTTTAGCAGGCAGCGGAGGTGAAGCGGATCGATTGTTTTCAACTGTTTCCTACACAGTGTCCACGTTTCACAAAAACACTGCAGGGATACAATGAATAAGCCCTCCAGACCACCAGCTTGGTGCACAGTTTTATGCCACAATCACTCCATGCATGCTTCCATAGTCTGCCAAAAGCGGCACGCACCATTAACAATCTGTTTGAACTTTCTCGTCCCATGCCGCAGGGAGACATCACGGTACTCCCCAAGGTGGTGAAGCTGTCCACACCGTTCAACTATGTCGCCCTGATTTCAGTGCTACACTGTGGAGGGGCTAGGCCCAGTATAGATCAGATAAGATAGGATAATGTTGCTTATACACCCTGACAAAGGGCCGTATCAGGGCTGGTACAGATCAGAGCATCATTCTGTCTTCCACGCCCTGATGATGGTCAGACTGAAGGCTCCGACTGACGATGAAAGGACCCAGGCAAATTCCTGCAGATCTGGCTCCTTTGACACAGCCGGGGGCACAGCTGTCCTCAAACAGAAAATCTCTCTGTGGAACTTTAAAACTGTTGGCTTTTGCCTTCAGAAACCTAAGTCAAAGAAGTGACCATCACATCTGTAGCAGACGGTTACCCTGCACCAGTCCAGGAGAGAGCAGTAAACAGCCTGTGGCAAACAAACCTGAAGAGTGCTGGTGCTTAGACATACCCTTGTTTTACACACCATTGGAGACTGGAGTTTAACGTAAAATATGTGATCGCCTTCTTCAGTAAATGCCAAAATGAAACAGGACATTTCCCAATACAAACTTAAATACAAGGCATGATTGTTCAGAAAAAGTGAATACATTAATATAAATAATCAATGTAACTTGTAACTTATAAAACCAAGAGCCTTTCTGACTGCCTGATGAAACAAAGAAATTTACAAATTTATCTAATCTGAGGATCAGGGTATGTAACATCACTCATCAATGTCAGTACTAATGATGTGCTATCCTCAGATAGAAAGACCGAGCTCAAAGCGCTTTACAATTCAACCTCTCATCTACGCAATGATCTAGCTACCTGGATAGAGCTGACTGAAGAACTACCTGCTGGAGACAACCATGTCATTCAGTCAAATGTCAGTCACTGAGTTTTCACACTCATTCCTTCAATGTTTCCATTGATGTGCATGCTATGTGTATACATGTCATCCACACAACAGCCAAACTGGCCTTCTCTTCCGAGAGTTACTGATAGAATTTTTTTAGTTATGCATGTGTTCACTCATGGAACCTTGGTTTATAGTCTTATTCAAAGGACGTTTCAGAAAATGGAGTTAGAACCAACATTAACTTTGAGGAAAAGTTCCCCTGCACCGAAACAGCCCAGCAGATTCAAACAAGCAACGCCAGGATGACCAGGATCACAAGTCTAGCGCTCTATCAACAGGGCTATTCCAGCCCTATGACAACACCTTATGATAGGAAACATGGCATGACTCACTCACTAGCAACAGTGTAGGTAAGACCCACTCTCTGCAGTGTAATAGTCAGCATCCCAGACTTGTGGGCTAGGGGTCTGTGGGTTCAAGTCCCACTGACCATTTATTTGGAAGACTTGAAGAAACCACTTGAGTTTTTTTCTACTTTATGTATGCGTTTATGACCAACACTGCAGGTGTCTGCACCTCTCAGGCCTGGTTGGCACCAGGGTATATATTATGAAAGGAGGTGTTGAGCACAGTCCTTCAAGTGGTCTCTGACCACTGGGGAACTCCACAGCATTGTCTTCATCCTGCTCATTCTCATCAATCAGTAATTTGTAAAAATTAAACCCTGACCCCTCACACCCTACTCTTGTGGTGACCTCAGTTTCAATTCCGCTCTGTACCCATGCCCATAGAGACTTTGTCAACTCCTCGGCATTCAAGGGGACTGTCGCTGGACAGACTTGGTAGTGTCCTTCAGAGGGGAAAGCTCACTCACGCTGGCTCTGGACTGAGCAGTTTGTGTGGGCCAAAAGGGACGACTTTCCCAGCCAAAGTCCCCGTCAACTTTCATTAGTGTGGCCAAAGGGACGGACTTTCCCAGCAAAAGTCCCCACCAACTTTTCCATGTCGATGACTTGACAAAGCCTCTGTAGGCGTGAGTACGGAGAGGAACCCAAAATGAGGTCACCACATGAGCTTTGAATTCCAGTCTTCCCAGTTCAGCCCATAACAGAGTCATCTCCCTTAGTCAGCCTGAAGTCTGCAGTGTGCTCTCACCTGCACCGTGGAGACAACTGTTGACAATGTGATTGTCTTTATTTTTTTTTTCCAGTTTGCCAGTGTGAGGGCACAGAGCTTATTGGTGAGTGAAACTTCTTCAGGTTTCTCCAGTAATGGCGACTGAAGCTTTCTCTAAATGCTGTTGGGAAAAGAATGCACAGAGAGAATCAGAGGGCACTTAAAGAGTCCACACCTCCATTTATGAATTTGTTAACATCATAGTGTTCATTCATGGTCTGGCAAGGGACATAATTAAGTAGGTAATTGAAATAGTTACTTCCCTTGTTTGTTTGTTTGTTTTTGTTTTGTTTTTTTCTAATATGATGCGGGAAATGGTGAATGTCAGCATGTCAGCAAGAGACATAACAGAAGGTAATACTGAAATTGTTAATCCCCATGTAGTATTTTTTTCTGTGTTTTTTTTTCCTTAACAGGATACAAAAAATGGTAAGGTAAATGTCAGCATTCAAACCAACAAGAAAGATTCTTATATTCATGACAATGATAACAACCTTCCAGCAGTCCAGTTCACTGCGAGTGTGGCATAGCAGTGGACGCCAGGGGAGAGGTGGCAGCTCTCCTTTGAGGGACACTGATGTGAGAGATCAGTGTCGGGCGGCGCAGACAACCTTCCAGCCATGTGGGTGACGGCGGGTCTAGCCTGTGTCGCCGGGGGACGGCTCTTGGAGATGTGGGGCGATTGGCGAAGGAGCGCTGCCTGACTGCGACTACCGTGGCCTGGAGGATACCGTGCTGTTTTGAGGGTGGCAGACACGGGGGGCACTCCTTAGGGGGTTGGGCTGAAAAATGCCCCCTCTCGGCCGCAGTCAGCGAGCGCCCGCCGAATTTTAGGGGCTCATGCAGCGCTCCAGCGACTTTCGTCCTGCTTCCTCCTTGAGGCGGCCTCACGCGGCACAGGACCATCGCCACCCGAGCATGAAGAAGGCCGCCCGGTGGCCCTGAAGACAGCCTGATGATGTTTGGGGGGACAGCAGGCAACACACACCGACGCCCATCGTCGGTCGATCAACAACTTAAAAGTGAACCAACGTTCAAGACCAATTTCACCAAACTTGAACCACCAACATTCAAGAGGATAACGACCAGAATTGAGCCAACACGAGCTCTGGGAGACGAATACGACGACCCCATTGAAACCTACCTACCACTGCCAGATGACAGCAGTTGCCACAAATATGTAGACATATGTCTGCAAGAACCTTGTCCTTAAGGGCCACAGGCCGATAGGACGTTAATCTCACCGTCAACGCAACGCAACGCAACCTTCCAGTTACCCATCCAAGTACTGTGTAGACATATGTCTGCAGGAACCTTGTCCTTAAGGGCCACAGGCCGATAGGACGTTAATCTCACCGTCAATAGCAAAAAACCTTCCAGTTAGTTCTTCATTTGCAAAACATTAACTTCACCATGTTCACATTTAGCAGAAAATGTGTAACTGTTTTGCGAAATGGATCCTAAATGCCCTCTCTGATCCAGACCTGCACCATGAACCAAACCTTACATGGCTTCCTCCTGAGGTCATATTCATCTTTCCACTCAATTTCATCCAAATTTGTTTCATACACCTGCACCATGACCAAACCTTACATGGCTTCCTCCTGAGGTCACATTCATCTTTTCATTTAATTTCATCATCAAATTTGTTTCATACCTGTTGTTGTTTTTTTATTTATTTATTCATATTCTTTAATCATGCTGACATACGTACATGAAGCAAACTTAAATTACTGTACCCTATTTGGTCAGACATCTTGTTCACTGAGTGCCAAATACCAGAAAAGGTTGTACATTTGTGACTTTCTCTTTCTTTCTTTCTTCCAAGATTATTGAATAGAACTGTTTGAAAGTTTGTTTGTTTTTCTATTGTTTATATCTTTCCCCCTCCACTCCCCCCTTCCTGATTTAGTACGCTCATTTGTATGAAGCTGTGTTGATTCTTCTGTGCATTATCAATGTTGGAAAAATCATTTAAAAACACACACACACACACACACTTACAAACACAGGTGGACGTGAAAACATAACACACACACACAAACACAGGTGAAAACATAACCTCTGCAAATGGTATAAACTTGTACTTAATATACAAACATAATAAAGCCCTTCCCTCCTCTCTCTCCTCCCCCCACCCCTCCCTCTTTCTCCTCCCTCTCCTGCCAACCCCCCCCCCCCCCCCCCCCACCCCACACACACACACACACACCTTCCTTCCTTCCCCCCCCCCCCCCCCCCTCCCCCCACACTGAAAAGGTTGTGAATGACCCCTGACCCTAGCCTACACGAGATCGGACTGACTGGTCTGGGTTTCTGCGATGCGATGTGGCACCCAGTTCCAGGCAGCCCTAACTGCTGGCTGGCTAGCTGTGAGAAAAGAGGAGGGCATAGCCCAGGGCTGAGCAGGCCACACACCACAGTTAGATTTTGCTCTGAAACACCATAATCCATGACAGTGTTTGGAGGCCTACCATGAATTTGAGCCAACATTGAATGCTAAACTGATCAAAGGAACAACTCCCCACCAATTATTTCCCTTGTTTTGGG
Source organism: Conus betulinus (assembly GCA_016801955.1). NCBI lineage: Eukaryota > Metazoa > Mollusca > Gastropoda > Neogastropoda > Conidae > Conus > Conus betulinus. Next base: position 159,530 of record JADBJO010001412.1, on the reverse strand, counting down.
GGATCTTCACAGATGAAATCACAAACAATCAAAGAACAACTCCCCACCAATTATTTCCCCTGCATTGTGGGATCTTCACAGATGAAATCACAATCAATCAAAGAACAACTCCCCACCAGTTATTTCCCCTGCATTGTGGGATCTTCACAGATGAAATCACAAACAATCAAAGAACAACTCCCCACCAATTATTTCCCTTGCTTTGGGGGATCTTCACAAATGAAATCTGAAATAATCAAAGAACAACTCCCCACCAAATATTTCCCTTGTTTTGGCGGTTCACTGATGAAATGAGAAACAAGCTTAAAGGATCTTCACTAGAGAATCAGCAAAAATCTTCAAATACATGACCTTCCCCTTGGCTGACACACATTTCAGGTTTTCGCACTTACCCGTTGCCCTGTCTTTGCGCCAGCTTCAATTGCACACAATACTCCCATTCTTTTTATTTCAGTCTGTCTGGCTGGAACCATCTGGCTTCTTTCTACCTTGATGGCACTATGAAAGAAAATGAGGAGAATCAACTTTCAGACACACTGAAAATTCTCAAAACAACTGACTGCGCCGGCCTATAAATACTCGACTCCTGAAGCAAGGCCTTGGCGCATTCATTTTTGGTGTGCAGCCAGCAGGATACCACTCCCCAGCTACGCCACTACGCAGTGCAAGTGTGCCTACCCCTCTTCCTGCCAAGTCTGAAGACCAACAGAATCTAAACATGCTGCCGACACATTGAGTCATGGATTTATCAGCCGTGCCAGCATGTTGACGCACATCACCATGACTTGTTTTTTTTTTTCTTCCATAAATGAAGAGTATGTTAGTCAAAAGATGTAAGACACACATGAGTAATGATTTTACAAGGGTTATCAGCCCCTGTTACAAGGCATGTTGACGCACCTCACCACGATTTTCTAACCATGATTGAAGAGAATGCTAGTCACAAGACGTAAAAGATCAGAGCATGAAACTCAACTGTCTAGGACACAGCTGGTCTTCTGTGTATGATGGACACAGGGATTAACTGCAAAATCACTTGCGCAGTTTGCTTTCAAACAAGCATCAACGTCTGTAAAGATTATATTCTTCAGCATGTATATATATATATATATATATATATATATATATATATATATATATATATATATATATATATATAAAATAGATCTAGTTGCAAAGTGAAACGACTGCAGGCGGAAATCTAAACAAATCTTAAATAAATGTCAGCGAACCGCCCAGAGAAACGTGGACAAAAAAAAGTCTTGTGACTCGTTTGTCCACGTTTCTCTGGGCGGTTCGCTGACATTTATTAAGATTTATATATAAAATGTTTACAAAGCCTCTGGTCCCCCAGTCCTCCTCGAACCACACAAAGATGGAACATGAGTGTGTACAATAAAAAGTAAAATAAAAGCAAATAAAAGTGTAGCAAGCATGTCCTTTTATGCCTTGCAGCTGCCCTGAGAAAGCTCGTGTGAGCGAAAAATTTGGCAAATAAAAGTGGCAAGAGATGAACAACAAAAGATTGTATTGACTTATATATATATATATATATATATATATATATATATATATATATATATATACAGTTTAAAACAGGTTTAAAAATTTAATTTTTAAACCTATTTTAAACTGTTATGTCGCTCCCTGTTTGGTTGAGCACTTTTAACACTCTGAGTGGCCTTTTAATTCTAATTTTATATATATATATATATATATATATATATATATATTTTTAATATATATATATATATTATATATATATGTATATATATGTATATATATGTATGTATGTATATGTATATATATATGCAGGGTAACAGCTCTGTAAAATGTGCATCACTTCACCAGTTTGTCCCGTCTGTGTACTTGATCTACACCCGAGGTATGGTTTCATGTTCACGTTATTTTGATTCGG
>JADBJO010001412.1:137612-152612 GCA_016801955.1 Conus betulinus | reverse complement strand
CATCACTCCACCATCAAACTCACCATCTCCATTCCCATTATGCTTTTAGCCTAATCTGCCATAGCATAGTCATTAGCATAACCATCATAGGCTTAGCAACAGAGTATTTCCCATTGTTATCATTGAATCATAAACATCGCATCCATAGTTAATTTGTTACTGGATGCTGGCAAGATTTTGCTTTACACTCTCAGGAAGACTCACCGTTTATATACAAGTCTCTACCCCCACTCCCCCTCCCCCACCCCCTTGCACATACACTTACCCCTTGCACAGATCATTAAGACCCATCAACTCAAAGCACACTTTTAAAAGATAAGGTAAAACTTAATCTCTATTCGACACTGGCTTCACACACACACACACACACACACACACACACACACACACACTCACACAAACAGGTCGACCACAAGACAAACACTTGACCCAAATCATGACAAAAGGGCACACTGAACAGACAGAAAAAAACACAGGACAAACAGTTCCAGCACGCAACAAACCTGGACAAACAGTTACCAGATAAACATTGCTGTTGAACCCTGCGGTCAACCCAGGAACTGCTCAGGGAGGACGACAAAACAGAAAACCTCCGCAGAATCACGGGCCATTCACACAGTCTTGCAGGCTACCCCTACCTGCTGAACAAGGTCAGCACATACTGACAAGCATCAGTCCACCAGCTCTACACTGGACCACTACCATCACACAGTGACCACTGCACAACTTCACCTACTCCTCCTGGCAGAGACTAACGCTACACACTGACTATACACCAGCCCTACCGCTGGGTTAAACAATAATCTTCCCCACACAAGCCTCTCCAGACTGTTACATGCTGAACCAGTGGCCACAACACAACAGACTGCGAAATAGCTCACTCTCCCAACCAACATGCCCTGTGCATGTGCAAAGTGGCCACATCTCAAGCCACATGAGAGAGAGAGACCGACAGACAGACAGACAGACAGACAGTCACCTGTCCATAATTTTCCCCAAATGACACCGACCCCCCTTTCTTCAAACAGGAAGGACATACTACCAATCCTCAACCTGTCAGCTTTTCACCAGTCCTGTGTCAGTCTGTATGTCTGTCTGTTGGGAGTCATGATGCCCACAGCCGCATAACAAAATACTGAAGTGAATCAGACTCCACAGTGCGACATCATGCCTTCCATAAATAAACACAGTGAAATGTGTCGCACACATGTGTGTGTGTGTGTGTGTGTGTGTGTGTGTGTGTGTGTGTGTGTGTGTGTGTGTGTGCATGTGTTGTGCGTGTATGTGTGTGCCCACGCATGCGCATTTGTGTGTGTGTATGCATGTCTGTGTGTGTTTGTGCATGCGTGGGTGTGTGTGTGTGTGTGTGTGTGTGTGTGTGTGTGTGTGTGTGTGTGTATGTGTGTGTGTGTGTGTGTGTGTGTGTGTGTGTGTGTGTGTGTGTGTGTGTGTGTGTGTGTGTGTGTGTGTGTACGTAAGTATGTGCACGTGTGTGTGTGTATGTGTGCATGTACATGTGTGTCAAGTCAAAATAATCTTTACTGACGGTTAAAGAATAAGCTTTACAGCTTTTTTACATCCTGCACTCATAAACAAGAAAGAAACTAATTCAACATACAACCACAAGCTCAACTGTGTGTGTGTGTGTGTGTGTGTGTGTGTGTGTGTGTGTGTGTGTATGTGTGTGTGCATGTGTGCATAGTGCATGTGTGTGCATGAGTGAGTATGTGCGTATACATGTGTATGTGCATGTGTGTTCGTGTGTGTTTATTTCAGATGAAAATGTCAGGGGAAAAACCAAGAGAGACACAAAACTAGCGCGCATGCACAGTAGAGAGAGAGAGAGAGGGTGAGGGAGAGCAGAGAGAGCAACCTATGACAAACAAATGGACAGGAGAAGTGTGCGAGGGTGAAAGAGCTTAAAACATATTGTTAAAAGCATATGAATCACTCTGATTATATATATTTCTCTTTCAAACCACTGAGAAAACACGTCTTTGGAAGTGCATCAGAGTGAGTTTGTGCAATGCATTGGGATCCCATCCATGTTTACAGACCATCAAACCACAGGGGGACATTATAAGGATTGTCACATCCTCCATTTTATCATGCATGAAACATAGTAACTAGGAGCAAGAAAACTGATCCTAAACTATGCTGAAATGAAAAATATTAACCTTTAGAAAAGCAGAACTTTGTAATTTTTTTTTTTTTTTTTTTTTTTTTTTGCAAGAACAGAGACACAGCATATTTTGTTTCAAACATCAGTCCTAAACTGATAAAAAAAAAAATAACTTCAGTATGCACAATCAGCATCTATGGAGTAGAATTCAAATCATTTATGCAAGCATGTATGTTTGCATGAATGCGTGCCTGCATGCGCATGTGGATCACTTGTGCGTGCATCACATGTGTGTGTATTGTGTGTGTGTGTGTGTTGTGCGCGTGTGTGTGTGTGTGTGTGTGTGCATGCACACATGTGTGTGTATGTGTGTGTGTGTGTGTGTGTGTGTGTGTGTGTGTGTGTGTGTGTGTGTGTGTGTGTGTGTGTGTGTGTGTGTGTGTGTGTGTGTGTGTGTGTGTGTGTGTGTGTGTGTGTGTACCTCACTGGATATGCATGCTGGTGTTACCATTGTAAGTATGTACTGCGGGGATATACACATTTGTCATATCGTCAGTTTCATCTCGCATGAAACATAGTAACTAGGAGCACATAAACTGGATTTTAACCTAAGCTGAAATGAAAATATTGACCTCTTAAAAAGGAGAATTATCTAATTTACTTTTCTTTTCAAAGAACAACACAGCATATTTTGTTTTAATTATCAATCCTAAATTGATGATAATTTGATATGCACAATCTGCATAGCGTGTATGGAGTAGAATTCAGATCATTTACACACACATGTATGTCTGCATGCATGTGTGCATAAGTGCGCAATCACTTGTGTGTGTGTGTGTGTGTGTGTGTGTGTGTGTGTGTGTGTGTTTACCTCATTGCATATATGTGTGCTGGAAAAAGAAACTATTGTGTAGGTTGCACAGTGTTCCACATCCGCATTCATTCTATGTGTGCTGACAGCGCTTGGAATAAACTGCTTAATAATTACTTAGCATTCAAATCACCTCTTACACACTCACTCAAAATAAAAAAAAAAGTCAATCTTTGTTGAAATCGATCACTGGCTGCCCACGTCATGCCTCAGTGACTGCCCAACATTTCTTGTATCTCATCAGCTTCGAGACTGATTGGTGGCGTCCATAGTCCCTTTCACCCATTTTCACTATATTCCTATTGTATGGAATGGATTTAATCTCTTTTCAACTACTTCTCAATGCCATTCTCTCTACCGCTTATTGTAAACATGAAAACATCTTCTGATCTTCTTCACATTGAAAATATGAGGTTTTGGTACATACAAACATATTCTACATTGTTAGTTGTTAATATGCCTTTAACTTGATATATTTAGCAGAATATATCAATTGGGTTTCTTGTTAATTTTCTAAGTGTGCAAAATTATCATACTGTTAAGTTTTCACATAATTATCATGTTGCACACTGGTAACATGATGGACAGTTTCATTACTGATTACAACTTTGGGAGATGATTAATGTATGTTAGATCACAGTAAAAAACTTAATATTCATAAACCAACTAAAACATTTATAACAGTAACAGGAAACTTAAAAGTGTACTTCTTATTTATTTAACTCTTTCATCCATACAACCTGGTTTTCCGGTTTGCAGAAATTACACCCTTCCTTCCTGCAATGCGGAAAACCGGGCAGCACAAAATCCCTCCTGTCCTTCCTGCAGCCAGGAAAATCGTTCTCATGGTAAGCGCTTTGAACTTCGTGTGAGTCGCATCATCAGTACACATCATGACCAAGTTGCTTGCACGGCAGTGTTTATGAATGGAATGGATGCCAGCTGGCCCCTACAGAGTGGGAAAGTGGTCGCCGCTCTTTTCTGGCCAGTTTGCTACTGCATATGTGGCAGTTCTCACTTTACACTTCTTTTTTTTTTTTCCTCTAAATCCAAGAATGAAGGGAATACTCATATTATGAGAATCTAAGAACAAGAGGAAGTAATGGTTCATAGAAAAGTAGGAATGAAAGAGTTAATACACTGTACAGTTTCAAACAACCTTGCAGTTATACTTCATACGGGACCTGTACTGTTATGATGTTGGACATTTGACAGATTTAGACTTCTTCAAGAATCACTTTCATTTGTCCGTCCACAGCATGGCAAAGAAGACATCAGCACTCGTTCTGGTTTGTTACTGTTACAGGAGAATTATCGGCACTCATTCTGGTTTGTTGTTACATGAGAATTATCGATTCAACAGATTTAAAGATTGTGTGTGATAATATTAGAAACAAGGAATTAAGAATGTATTTGTGTGAAATGGTAATGGTGGCATTTGGCTAAAGAGTCAGGTCACTATAAGGATATAACTTACAAACAAAAGCAGGATTGTGTTTCAAATTTCAGTGTCTTTCCTTCATTCTTGATAATAATAATAATAAAAGTAATGATGAAAATGACGACGACAATGATGTAGTAATGATGATGATCATGACTATGAAATAATGATGATAATAATGGTCATGATGATGGTGAAGATTTATATGAACCCTATCTAGCTCTGAGTGCACAAAAAAACTTTAAGATGAAATTCGACTCTGTCCTTTCTTATGATTATGATCCCAGCAATTCAACAATAAAAGAAGTTGAGTTAATCAGTTATGCTTTTGTGCTTCCAATGTGTGAAGAAAAGCAGATGGCACAAAATTCTATCCTCTACCCAACCCCCCTTCCTCCCATCTCTGGCAGGAATTACCTTTCTTGTTAGATGATGATTTTTTCTTTTCCAGTGGTGGTGGAATGAGATTTTGAATTCAGATGAGTAAAACTAAGCAACACACACACACACACACACACACACACACACACACACACATTTTGTGTGTGTGTGTGTGTGTGTGTGTGTGTGTGTGTGTGTGTGTGTGTGTGTGTGCATATGTGTGTGTGTGTGTGTGTGTGTGTGTGTGTGTGTGTGTGTGTGTGTGTGTGTGTGGTGTTATGCGTGTGTGCACTTGCCCGGTCACTTGTGTGTGCGTGTGTACGTGCGTGCGCATGTGCGTGCGTCCATGTGTGTGTGTACGTGCGTGTCTACGTGTGAGTGTGTGAGAGACAGACAGTGAGAGAGACAGACAGACAGACAGACAGACTGACAGACAGGACGTGTGTGTTCGTGCGCGCACCTCACTTTTACATCCGTGCTGCCGCTACTGTTGCGTAAGTGCGCGTGGTGAACCATGACATCCGTGCCCGTATGTATGTGTACTAAAAGCGCTTAGACTAAACTGTATCGTAATGATCTGTAATTGCAATCACCTCTTAACATTCTCATTCAAAAAAAATTCAATCTGTGTCAAAATCTACCGCAGGCAGTTCACGTCACGCTTCACTGATATGCCCACATTTTCATTGACTTCGAGTTAGGCTCTCCTGCAAAACCACACCACTTCAATTGCTATCTACGCACGAACGCGAACAACAGAACACGACCATTTTGATGTTACTCACGTCAGTCCTGTCCACGATCCCTTTCACCCATTTTGCAGATCCGATGGCCGAAAATGCAACCAAACCACTGCAAATGGCTATCCAGGTTTTGAAATGTATAACAGCGGCCATTTTGGACATTCACAACACAGACGACGCAAGCGAGCACGCGCTCGAATTACCCACGTGACCTGCAACCATGACAACGTCCAAATATAAACAAAGATATGACGTTTGTGTCTCTCAGCCCGAGTTCTTCCTGCTCTAGGATCCGGCACACGTAACACTGATTTATATCTACATGTTGTGTTAACCAGAAGTGAGGGTGGGGGGTACGGAAGGCATCAGTAGGCACTGTGTCGCATAAGATCAATAATCGTAAACTGTAATGAGAACAGGCTGATTTGAGAATTGCCTAAAAACCTCCTCCACCACAAGAGTAGTTTCCCTTTACTCATATCTCGTCAGCTGCTTTTTTTCAGTTGCAGTTATTCTTTCCGCCAGGCAGAGCACAAAACAAGCCAAACAGATTTCGGCGATTTCAAACGAGAGATGAGTCTCTCACGTGTATAAAACTAAAGCAGCGGTCTGTTAGGCCTAGCGTAATCTATGTGCTGCGCTGCGCTGCTCTCTCTCTCTCTCTCTCTCTCTCTCTCTCTCTCTCTCTCTCTCTCTGTGTGTCTCTGTGTGTGTGTGTGTGTGTGTGTGTGTGTGTGTGTGTGTGTGTGTGTGTGTGTGTGTGCATACTGTGTGTCTGTGCATCTTTGTGAATTTGTGTCAATATAGGTGGCTAGGTGTCTGTGCACATTTGAGCGGAATTTCGCGTGTGTGAATGGTTGCGTGCGTGCATGCATGCGTGTGTGTGTGTGTGTGTGTGTGTGTGTGTGTGTGTGTGTGTGTGTGTGTGTGTGTGTGCGTGCGTACGTGCGTGCGTGCGTGCATGCGTACGTCGACAAAGTTTTTAAACTTACCGAGAAGGCAAAAGACTACGTTAATTCACATTAGTAAGTCTAGCCGGTGGAATATAGCCTACATTACGTCTTGTAGTGTTCAGGGTAACTCTTGACTAAAAATGGCATACCGTCTTCAACATGCTCTTTATGTACCACAGGAGTGTGTCGTTGGGGACCATTTCCGTGGTGTCAAAATCACATGACATTATGTTGATGATTTATATGTTTCGTTTCATTCCTTGGCCAATCCAAATCATCGTCAGGAAAACCCTAAAGTCGCCTTGATAACTTCGCTGACTTTCGAACAGGTTTGTACCCATAGTGTCACAGGTAACATTTGTAAAGCAGAACTAGCTTCCCCGTTATTTGTTGGATAGCATGCACAAACAAAAAAGGAGATGTCAACAACCCTAACAATTACACGGGCATTCCGTGATGTAATATTAGTCGTAAAATTTACAGTGCAGTTATTGATAATCGTTTACAAGAGTGGGTTGAACAAAATAACGTTATTGGGTGATACCAAGCAGGTTTAGAAAAAGGAAAAAGGAAATGCTATCAACTATGGATTATATGTTTAGTTTGTTAGCTCTTGTACAAAAACATTTCTCTTTCCACAAAAAAAATTATATGTTGCATTTATTGATATTGAGAAGGTTTTTCATACTACGAATAAGAAAATTCTTTGGTCAATTCAAGTATTAAATGGCATGAATGGTAATTTGTACCACTGCATCAAAAATATGTATGATAATGTGAAAGTTTAGATACGGTGGACACAAACTAATTGATTTCATCATGTGCTTATGATGTTAAGCAAGACAATATGTGCAATTCGGTTTTTTTCTTTTCTCTGCTTATCAACTGAACTTGCCATAGAAATAATACAAAATGGTAAGCATGGTGCAATGTTCACACGACTGATTACTTGGAGCTCTTTATTCTATTACACGCAGACGATGTTGCACTACAATCATTAAATGGCACACACGGATAACATTCTGCAACACGCAGCTTTTTCTCTTAATTTCGAAGTGAATTTAATGAAATGCAATATAACTGGGTTTAGAACAGGTGGCTACTGACACCAAGAGAAAACTGGACGCATGAATAATGTGGTGCCTGTCATAAATGCTTATGAGTATCTAGTTATACTGTTTCCAACAACACTCAGCTTCACATCGGGTGGGTGGGGGGGGGGGGGGGGGGGGGGGGGGGGGGGGGGGGGGGGGGGGGGCTCTGGGGGTCTGCATTTTTTTTTGTTTTTTTTGGAAAGCTCTGCATTAATGGGGGGGGGGGGGGGGGGGGGATGTATATTTTGAAGAATACTACATTAGATTTATTGTTGATGTTTGATGCAGTGTTTGCTCAGGGGGGGGGGGGGGGGGGGGGACTATACGATGCAACCCGGGTCTCTTGGGGGGGGGGGGGGGGGGAATCGAAGGGGGGGGGGGGGGGGGGGGGACTTTGTTTATGGGGGGGGGGGTCGGGGGGGGGGTATTTATCTAAATTTTATTGTAGATTTGTTTGAAGCTTGATTCCAGTGTCAACACATTGCTCAGGGGGGGCAGGGGGGGGGGGTACTATACGATGCAACCCTCGTCTCTTTGTATGTTAAAGACATTTTTAGGATCGAAGTACGAACACCCAATGACTTTGTGTGTATGGGTGAAGTACGAACCAGTCGATACTGTAGTTGAGAGAGAGAGAGAGAATTTTATTGTAGATAGAGAGAGACAGACAGAAAACAGGCTAAAGTGAGAGTGGAGGTGGGGAGGGAGGGGGGGGTGGGGGGGTGGTGGTGGCTCTCTCTCTCTCTCTCTCTCTCTCTCTGTAGTGAGAGAAAGCGAGAGAGAGAGAGAGGTGTGTGTGTGTGTGGTGTGTGTGTGTGTGTGTGTGTGTGTGTGTGTGTGGGAGGAGAGAGGGGGATAGAGAGAGAGAGACAGACAGACAGACAGACAGAGACAGAGACAGAGCGGTTATGTAAGGTGTGTGTTTGTGGTGGTGTGTGCTGTGTGTGTGTTTGCGTATCAGTGGCATCGATTGTGTGGGGGGGGGGGGGGGGGGGGGGGGGGTGATGAAGGTTCCTAAGTCCTCTAGGCGGTGGTACCTGCTGAAGCCTTTCCTTCAGGGCATCGATTACAACCTGTTCAGTATGCCGGTCTTCTTCCTTCTTTGCACTAGATGACCTCTGGATGTGCCTCAGACCTTCCGTGTGGACTGACTCTCACCACGACGTGAGTGGTTTCAGTGGCCACCACGTAGCCCGAGGCTGAAAGCTCACCTACACCGTAGAAGTCTTAAAACACGTCCGATAGGGTGTTTAGAACCTCTGAACTCATCTCATGTGGGGCCACGTTCAGCTGGAGCATTGTGTCTGCCCCCTCGTCCTCTTCCTCCTCCTCCTCTTCTTCCTCGTCTTCTTCTTCCTCCTCTTTCCTCTGTTCCACCTTTGTGTCTTCGGAGAAATCAGACAGTCTGATGTTTGTCTCCCACCTAGATCACTTATTTCCGTGTAGAGAATCGGTTTTCTGAGTGACACTGGTTGCTATCTGTACCAAATATGATAATCTTAAAGACGTGAAGATTTTAGCAGCTCAACACCCCTACTGGACGCTACCAGTCTTGACGAAGGTCACGGGATTTGACGAATCTGTAAAACCAAAATAGATCATATAACAGAGAGGGCAAAGAGAAGCAAAGCAGAAGATTCTAAGAACCTAGACTCAAGACGCATGTTCTGTTTATAATCAATCCCGTGTCAATCTTCAATACAAATGAAATGCATATTACCTTTCACCTTCCCTGTATGTTACCTATAAATTAACGTCTCCCGGGACCCATGATTTTCGTATAGGAATAAACTCCTGTCATGCGCGGCGGGCTTCTTAGGACCCATGATTTTCGTATAGGAATAAAGCCTTGTCATATGTCGTGGGTCTCCAGTGACCCATGATTTTTGTACAGGGATAAAGCCTTCTCATATACCAGCCGCCGTGGCGAAGTGGTTAGCGTCGCGGACTCCCGGCTGGGAGGTCGTGGGTTCGAATCCCATCAGAATCATGTGGGTTTTTTCTGCCCCGACCGGCTCCTACTCAAGAGTTGAGTTTGTTACGGGTTCAGTTGGGAAGACTGGGACCACACAGTCGAGTTTCATCCACCTAATGGATGCGTTTCTGAGAGTGTTGCTCAAATTTCCTGACCAACACTGCAGGTGCCTGCATCTCTCGGGCCTGGTTGACGCCGGGATATATTGAAAGGAAGCGTAGAGTACAGCCCTGTTATGTAGTCTCAGACGAAATGGAAATCCGTAGCATAGTCCTAATCATCCTCATTCTCATCGATCAGCATTTAAAAAAAAAAAAAAAAAGTCTCAAATTCTGTGGCCCTTCATGCCCTGCTCACATGGTGACCTCAGTTTCGGTGTCCTCTCTACATCTGTGGCCTTGGTTTGGTTCCGTCGGGGTCATCGGTATCGGCGAGTCCATGGCGACTGTCGTTGGACGGACGTGGTGGCGCCCTCCAGAGGGAGAGCTCACTCACGCCGGCTCCGCGACTAAGCAATTATGGTCGTCAGTAGGTGGTGTCCTGCGTATGTTAGATCAGAACAGGCGCCACTGAACACCACCGAAGTGACTCGGCGGCAGTGCAGTGTCTCCTCCTCTGGTGGGTCGCCTCTTGACGACTTGACATTGACTGCTCCCTGTGCGTTGCCGGTGCCGGGGTTTGTGGCGGGGCTGACCAGGCTGTGGCTGTGGACGGGGTGTGTCGGAATGAGCGGCGTGTGTGCACTGCCTCTGAGGTGGCGCAGAGGTTGGGACAGCAACAAAAAAAAACAACAAAACAAACAACAAAAAAAGCCTTCTCCATATGTCGTGGATCTACAGCGACCCATGATTTTTTGTACTGGGTCTCCAGGGACACATACATTCAACGGTTGTTGTAAAAATTTGTTGTTGTTTTGGGTTTTGTTGACTCATTTGTTAGTGGACAAAGACAAAAAAAAAAAAAATCAAATGAATAAAAAAAAGAAAAAAAAAAAAAAAAAAAGAAAAAAGAAGAAGAAGAAGAAAATTACTGCCCTAGCACCTGTGTGACAAATCACCGATTTATGATGAACTAAGACGAACGCAGACCTGATTCCAGGTAGAAAGGGCCCAGTCGATCGTTTTGTCCAATCAGAACCAAATTAAGAATTACTCTAATCACCTGCGGTCCGAAACACGGCAACTGCTTTCCTGGACAACGATCATCAAAGGGACATGTCAACCCAGCGGATCTATTTTATTTGTTAATAACTTACAAAATGTTACACAGCATGTCCTAGATATACGTTTTACAGTTTGCATGATAGCCTTCATACCCACGCAAGTGAACGCACATCCTGACTCATACATTCAGCACTCATTCGTGTACATTCAACACTCATTCGTGTATGTCCACACGTTCCCACACACACACAGAGGTCTGGTGCCTTCAACAGTCTTCCACAGCCTTCTGGTATAGCGTGCCTCCACAGTCTCCTGGTATGGCGTGCCTTCCACGTCTTCTGGTATGGCGATACCCGATTGCCCCAACTTGATTATCACCTTTATTTAGTGCCAGATTTGAAGGCAATCGATAGGGCTATTAATATAGGAGTACGTGCGCAGCCAGCGTTACACTTATAACACATAGGCAAGCTATGAGGGCACGTGAGTACGTAAACACGTACACGTGCTCTCTCTCTCTCTCTCTCTCTCTCTCTTCTCTCTCTCTCTCTCTCTCTCTCTCTCTCTCTCTCACACACACACACACACACACACACACACACACACACACACACACACACATACGAGCGCACACACACAAAAGTATACAAACACGCACGCTTACACGCATACACATGAACACACACACGAACACGTATATACACACATATGTGCACATAACGCGCGCGCGCGCGCGCGCGCGCGCGCACACACACACACACACACACACACACACACCACACACACACACACACACACACACATACACTTATCAGTGCACAGTGTAAATGAAACTGGGTTTTCTAATTTCCAAATGCATTGTAGATAACATCATAATTTACGGAAATAATGCAAACCTAATGCCAAAACTTTCATTTCACTCAGCAAAATTCTAATGATCCAAAACTTTGCAAACTTTTTTTTTTCCATCTATGTTTTCTCTCTCTCTCTCTCTCTCTCTCTCTCTCTCTCTCTCTCTCTCTCTCTCTCTCTCTCTCTTCTCCTGGAGATTTTGTCAGTGAAATATTGAATTTTATTTCATAAATCAGCTATGTAAATGGTTTAGATTGTTTTTGATGTTTTGGGATCTCTTCAAAAAAAAAAAAAAGAAAGAAAGCCGGTTCACACACACACACACACACACACACACACACACACACACACACACACATGCGTGCGCGCGCACGCACGCACACACCCACACACATACTTGCTTGCTTGCTCTACATTAGACATTGGAGTATTTCTCATCATTAACTTCCACATCTTCGACCAACCTCAACCGAAACCACTGTTGTACGATTACCTAATAAGCAGATGATACTAGACCATACTATTCGAAGCACAAGTATACAGATGGCCTTATAACATGACCGGAGGCACAAGAACTGTACAAGAACAGCCCACACTGGCAGACATCACACAAACGTTCGGTTCACACCACCCACCCCTGCGGTTCACCGATCTGCTGCAGCCAGGATATGTTACAGCTAACTCTACACAGCTGCCGTGTTCATATTCACCTGAGCTCTGCTTAAAACTAAGCAGGGAATATCACTTGGTTGGCAAGGATAGGGAGCAGCACAAGTTTCTGTTATCTGAATCTGTCTGTCAGCGCCAAAGTCAACATGACCATACATATTTTGCAGACGACAGAGCGGAGTGCAAAACAGTTTCACGAAACTCAAGTCAAAGGCGGGCAACCTCTCTATGGCATGCAATGACAGACGGACGAAGAGGAAAGCAATCACGGGTCACGCTCCTTTTGTGGCCCTCGGTGAAACGCCCACCCAGACACCGTGACGTAATGATGTAGGATCGTCTGAGTCGGGCACGAGCCTGTGCCATACTTAAAATATGTGCACACATCAACTTTGTCCCCCGGTGTTTTACTGCCATGACTTCCTTGATGCCTACTGTTGCTGCCGCAAGCGGCTTTATTTTAGTTTGGCTGGCGCCTGTGCCGCTTCACCCCAAACGTTTCATGTTTAGTCATCCACCATATTGTTTAGTTCTCAATTTCTTTTACGTTTGCTAGCGTTTCCAATAACTATTTATTTTTCTTTACAATGTAAGTGGTATTTTTTCCTTACTCGTGTATTATATTAGGTCTAAATCGAATTTACATTATATGTTTTAAGAGTAAAAAACAGCGGTTCTTTGTATCCTCACGCGTAAGATCGGAAGGAGTTGGAAACCGTTTTGTGTGCCGCAGTGCCTTCCGAAGTATTGTTGCCTCCTAGCATTCATAAAAGCCACAACGAGGTAAATTTCGTGTGATAAAAACCCCGTCTTAAGCTTTTTTTTTCCACATATTATTGAAGGGATTTGTGTATTATCCCTTTTATTTATGGCAAATTAATCTTTTGGTAGTGGTAAGTTGAAGAATGTGGTTGTTTTTGTGCGTGTTCATTGATGAATGCTTTCAATTGTTAGGATAGATGAGAAGGAAACGAAGAATGAAAAGACAAAAGGAAAGAACGAAGAAAGAAAGGGGGGGGGGGGGGGGGGGGGGGGGGGGGGGGGGGGGGGGGTGGGGGGGGGGGGGGGGGGGGGGGGGGGGGGGGGGGGGGGGCTTTCAAACAGTACAATTTAATCATTATGTTACACTTGTAGATGGAGAGGATTAAGGGAAGATAACTGCATAAATGTGAATTCTTGCGGATCTTTGTATTGATGAGATATATTTCACAATGCATAATTGAATTGTCCTTTACTTTTCGGCCCGTATTTGTGAAAACTTTATATTTTGGCTACACATCATGTTAATTGTTGCATTGTTGCAGTTTTTACGGCACTGTTCATTGAAATAAATGGATTGGGAACGATGAGCACCTGTGTTTAGCGTTAGATAAGAGGCAACAATAATAAAAACTCGTCGAGTTGAGATCTTAAATACGGCTCCTCCCCTTTGCGAGAACCCACACAGTTCCATGCGGAGCTTATTATATAGTGATACTGACATCTCGTGATTCCAAAATTTAGAACACAGACAAAAGTCGTAGAGAGAGTAGTGTAACAGGACGATAGAGGTTTGGCATTAAAAAATAATTGTTCTAATAAAATCGATTTTAGCAAAAATGAAGTCACAACCACAGGCGCCTGGGATCAGTGTCATCTTATAGCTGTTTTCCCTGTTTTGTTTGTTTGTTTGATTTTTGTTTTGTTTTGTTTCCCTGAGGAGACCAAGTCGTTCTTCTGCAATAAAACAGCAATAATTCGGGGAAATTATGTATGGTTACTCTTGTTCGTACAGATCCCATCTACATTCCTGTTTTCCTTAGGATAACAACATTGTTTTCCCTTTTTTCTGTCCCCCCCCCCCCCCCCCCCCCCCCCCCTGTTTTCCTTTCGTAAATAATTATTTTCTTGTTTCCTTAGGATAATAAGCTTTTTCTCAGTTCTCTTAAGGACACACACACACACACACACACACACACACACAAACAGAAAACGCGCGCGCGCGCGCATGCGCGCACACATACATACACACAAGCACTCACACACGCATGCGCGCGTGTGCGCGCGCGCGCACACACACACATGCGCACGTGCACAGGCATGGACCCGTGCCCACACATCCATTCACACATGTGTACATTCACTACACAAACATACAAAAAAAAAAAAAAAAAAAAAAAAAAAGACAACCAATGTTAGGTAGGCACTCAAAGATCTGGCCAGCGCGTTGGGCTAATGCGTAGGTCAGACATCTGCTAAGTCATAGCCACGAAACCCTCTTCTTCAGTTTCTCTCCTCTTAGTTGTTAATTCATTTATCCATCAGCTTCAAATCATGTGTAGTGTGATCTCAAAACTTAGCTGATGTGGTGTAGCGTACATGGACTAATCCGCATGCAGTGACGCCTCCTTGATGAAACTGAAACTTGAGGAGAACGAGAAAACACGCACAAATGATCATGGAAGCTGGGAAATCCGTTGATATCACCGACTTCCTGGTTGTTCAAGGGGAAGTGGATGCACATCAGCGACACTGACATTACTGTGGAGGAAGCAGGAAATGGGAGCTGGTCAGAAAACGAAGGAAAACAGTCATGATCCTTAGGTCAGTTAAGCTGATTTTTCCCTTTCATCAGTCTCTGCTGTTCTCGGTGAAGGACAATGTCTGTTTTCTTAAGAAAAACTAGGGGAATCGGCTAATTGTCGGCTCATAGCACGACCATGCTTCCATAGGCAGTGTTTGCCGCGGTAACCCTCA
>JADBJO010001412.1:115112-127612 GCA_016801955.1 Conus betulinus | reverse complement strand
ACTCACACACGAGCTATAACTCAGCCGCCGCCACTCCCTATCTTCCCACTCCCTATCAGTTTCCGTTAAACACATCTTCCCTCTTTCAGTTTCCCCCCCCCCCCCCCCCCCCCCCCCCCCCCCCCCCCCAATTTTAAATGCACCAATTTTCACAGTTATATATCCAGCAGTTTGACTGCCTCTTTCTGGTCTATAAACTTCTGAGTATTGATGATGATTTAAAATCTAGTTTGACTGAGGACAAGAATCTGATTTTTGTTCCAGACTGCTGCATGTCCTAGCGTTCTGTCTACGGCAGTCTGCGTGGGCTGACGTGGGAAACCAGTGGACACAGACTTTGACGAATCAGTGGTGTGTGTGTGTGTGTGTGTGTGTGTGTGTGTGTGTGTGTGTGTGTGTGTGTGTGTGTGTGTGTGTGTGTGTGTGTGTAGAGAGAGAGAGAGAGGAGAGAGAGAGAGAGAGAGAGAGAGAGAGAGTAATCGAGTTTTAAACGAAAGAGTATCTTGATCATAGGTATAGTCCTAGGCTATTATTACAGCTACGGACAAAATTCAAAGAAAAGCGCTGAACGTTCTGCTACGAGAGGGAGCTGAGGAGGTATTGAAATCTCTCTCTCTCTCTCTCTCTCTCTCTCTCTCTCTCTCTCTCTCTCTCTCTCTCTCTCTCTCTCTCTCTCTCTCTCTCTCTCTTCGCAAAGGAACATGCTAAAGCAGGCGAAAAAAAAAGCTTTGGTCCTTCTCTTTACTGTCACCCGCGGATGAAAAGTGATGAACTAGCCCGATAAATGAATAAAACTCTTTTGAAAATGAATGAATTGATAAATAAAATTGATAAACACATTTATAAATAAATACACAAACAAATGAACGAATCAATAAATAAATAAGTAAATACACAAATAGAGTAATAAATGAACGAATGACTGTACAGATAAAATTGCATATCTATATCTATTTCTATATATCTATATCTATGTCTGTCTGTCTGTCTATCTATCAATTTATCTATATATACGTATATATGAACTGGCGAAGAAATAGAAAGGCCACAAAGGCAAACAGACACCGACACCATAGACTGCACAGCCGGTGTCCGTCAGTGCTTGATAGAGTTTATAGTAACAAAAACCAACCAACCAACCAAACCCCCCCCCCCCCACCCCCCCCCCCCCAAAAAAAAAAAAAAAAAAAAAAAAAAAAAAAAAAAAAAAGAAGTAAAGGTCGTTAGGTACGTAAGTAAGCTTAAACACTGCAGAATGGCCAGCGGCCTAAAGTCCTTTGGCCATGGTCAGTACACAGTGCTCACTGCCTCGTCGCGCCAGATGAACAACGGAAAAGCTGGAGTGTTATAAATTGCACGCCCCCCCCCCCCCCCCCTTCCCCCGCCCCACCCCCCTAAAAAAAAAAAGAAAAAAAAAAAAAGAAAAAAAAAGAAAAACAATGGTTCTCAAAGGGGAAGAAACAGTGGAATGCAGGACAAGAAATTTGTCAAATTAAAAAAAAAAAAAAAAAAAAGGGGGGGGGGGGGGGGGGGGGGGGGGGGGAAGAAGAGAGAAAAAGGATGGGGGGGGGGTGGGGGAGGGAAAGTAGCAGGTCTAGAAGATTGTCACAGAAAAGGGTCGGTAAAAATTGATAAGAGAGACTTTTCAGAGTGGTACAACGTGCACTCAAAGACCCAGTCCCTCACGGCATCCTCCTGTGTAAAGGGTTGGGGTGCGTGAGAGAGAGAGAGAGAGAGAGAGAGAGAGAGAGAGAGAGAGAGAGATGTGGCAGTCAAGAGTATTATGATACGAACTTCTAAAAAAAAAAAAAAAAAAAAAAAGTGAAAAGGAAGTGCAGCCATGCATAATTAAATGTTGGATTGAACCCTGAAACGTGCTGGTTGACAGACAGACTGGCACTGTAAATTTTTCGCAGCTGCCTTGCTTGCTGCCTTGCTGTCTGAGCCATCTGACTGTAGAATTTGCGCCGTGGCCTGAAAATGGCTCCCTGCCTTAATTACCGGCAAATGTGATGAATTTGATCATTGCTGTCGCCGAAGTCTGCATGCCGGCTGTATGGGAGCTTCATAACTGACTTCAAAAACTGGTTACTATGACTGCTTTATATATATATATATATATATATATATATATATATATATATATATATATATATATATATTATTGTCCTTTGATGCTGCTTTTACCATGACCACAGTAGCCTAATCATCATTGAAAGAAAATGGTCATTTTGATGACATGAAAACTGTATAGTGTGCTTATGGGACCCTAAAAATGATCTATTTAGAGATATTTATTTATTTAACTGTTTATTTACTTACCTACTTACTTACTACTTACTTACTACTACTTATTTATTTATAGCTATCATTATTTTCGTAATGATTACTGTTATCATCATCATCATCATTATCATCATCATCATCATCATCATCATCATCATTATTATATTATTATTATTATGATATTATTATTAATGACACCGTTAAGAGATCTTGAAAGGACAGCCGACGTCAACGTACTGATGAATAACTGCACTTACATGGAGGGGCTCTGGTACATGTAAACAAACACACGACGAAACAACACAACAAACCCTCGAAATTGATATGCATCGGTGAGTACAGTGACGGCACTTGGAGGAGGCGCGGAGGGGAAATGCCTACATAGTTTATCAGATGCATAATACTAGATATTCAGTCTTCACTGTCATATCGTCAGTCAGTAACGCAACAAACATTCGCCGCCGCCTTTGTGTGTGTGTGTGTGTGTGTGTGTGTGTTCTTACTACGGGGCGAACAAGTGAGTTCTTCACGGAACGAAAAAAAAAAACCCTTCTATCTTTGAGCTGCTACAGTAATTGAATCCCGATTGGACTGTTTTCGAATAAACGTGGAACAACCGCTGTATGTTTGCCAGTGTGTGTGTGTGTGTGTGTGTGTGTGTGTGAGAGAGAGAGAGAGAGAGAGAGAGAGAGAGAGAGAGAGAGAGAGAGAGAGAGAGAATCTGTATCAGTGGTAAACCCTATACCGTTATGCCTGTCACAATTCCCACACTCTATCAGTTAAAATCGGCGTGAACACATCCAAGTTTTTATCTCATTCTCTTTCACTAAGTGAAAACAGATGGCCCAGCACAGCTGAAAGAGCAACTGGCGAAAGAAGCTTTTTCATTCGTAACCGTGGTATTCCCCCGAAATCTAAAACGAGGCTACTGTGTAATGAATATGTATGACGTGATTCAACATGGCGGCTGAGAAGTGTAGTCAGACTGAGGTTGGAGGAACAGGCTGATTGTGTTGACAAAGTGATGGTTTTCACATATTAGAAAGAACATGTGATGAGTTGTAAATTACAATTATCTTCCGTCGTAGTTTTGTGCAGGTAAGTGGAATGACAAGACTGAAATTGGATAATAAACAAGGATTGAAATGGACCGTATCAGGTGACCCAGTTTCTTCTTCGCACCTGGCTCTTGAACTTGTGATTGGTATCTTCTTGTAATCTCTTCCAACTTTTCCTGTGTGTGTTGCCTGGCAGAAATGGATACCTCTTGTCTTGATCCTCGAATGTCTTTGAGCATCGATCTTGATTTTTCGAGTGTGCTGATAGACAGGTTTTACCCCGTGACTGAACTTTGTAATGTGGAACTTAAAACATGGAGGACAAACGAAGCAGAAACATAAAGAAAGCGCATTAGCCAAGGTTTATCCTTTGGCGGTCTTCAAAATCAGATAGCATGACTAAAGAAGAGAGAGAGTTCGTTTTGTTCTTGGTGATTGGTAAACACGCCAGAGAAGCTCTGCAACATAGCTTTTGGGTTTGTGAGGAAACGGCAGACGATGAATCAGGATCTACTTCTCACGTCGGTAAGGTTAAGATCAGGAAAACGTGGGCCTGTGTGTATGATTTAATTTTGCCAATTTGTGCGTGTGTTTATACCGGTCACCGTTTAATTGCGACACGGTCAATACGGTCATGACCTCACCACGAACTGACGTATCAGTTAATATTTGTTTGGCCTTCAGTGTGAATTTGATTGATTTCATCATTATTATTATTATTATTTTGTTGGTCGTAGCGACTTCTCGCGTATCAAATAACTGTAAACAGCACAGTTCCGTTTTTTTGGTTGGACCAAGTCCCAGCGTTATCCTCCCATTCTTGTTTCTTGTACATCGGGTCAGATTAGGAAGGATGGACCAAGATGAATATTCTATCACTCTTTTATTAATGTACCACATTCATTTTTAAAATTTGATTTGAATTTATGAAGTCATCAACAGTATCATGTTCAGTATTGTGGGATAGCTTTATTGGTCATTGTCATTGTACATTATATCTCATTAGTATTTAAATCTGTTGGTCTATTATATTATTGAGAGTCTCATTACTATAAATATTTCATGCACTTTTGATGTTAGCAGCTGTACTTACTGGCAGTTATGTATACAGTTCTGTTAGTTGACATTACTATGGAGTTTTCTCGTGTTAGTAATTTGTGTAGCTGTATTTTTCAGTGAATGGTTTGAGTCAGACTTTATGGTTTCACAATCTATACAACAGGGTGGTGACAAGAAGAAATCTGAAAGTAGTGTATTTACATTTGATTACCATTTGAAACTCTGGAAAATTTTGACTGGTTGAAACTTGAATAACATTACAATAGAAGTAGTTATTTATGTAGTACATTTGTGAGGCATTTTGAGCTTTTCTATGTACTAGATATCTGGGGTTTCTTGTTGTCAGTTTGTTATCCCTAAAGTTGTGAGATGGAAAGGAATTTTTTTTTAATTTCTGGCTGCTGTTCAGAACCTTCTGCAATGTAGGATGAAGTCCTTTAGTTTTAGAGATAGCTACATTCCTTGAAAAAAAAAAAAGTTACATTTCATTCATAAATCTAAGCTAAAGTTTTGTTTCTCAGTATATAACTATAGGAAGACAAGAGTTTGTAGATCACTGTTCACAGTGAGGGTTGCAATGATCCTGTATGATTAAGTAATCACTAGAATGTGAGGGTTGGATATTAAAACTGGAAACAAGAAAGTGTGTTAATTTTATAATTTCCCCAGAGTATTTCACATATCATTCCTTTTAGCATCCTGTCGTGTGAATAGCAAAAAGAAAGAGAAAAAGATAAGCCTAACATTTTTATGTTGTTGATTTTGTCACTTGTTGAACTTGAAGACAGTCTGATGTCAGAAATGTACTTTATCCTCTGCCCACAATGAAGCTTCTTTGACCTTGTGTACCAGTGGTGGGGGATTTAGAACAGTGAGAATGTTGGCTTTGAATTAACAAGGAAGAATTCTTTAACTTGATGAAAAAAGTTTTTATTTAAACAAGGGTAGGGTGAGGTAGGGGACTGTACAGGTAACATACATCATTAAAGCAAACCTGTGTGTGCATGCAAAACAAACAAGTAGTTAAGATTCAGAAGCATTTGACGCAGCGGTTAGTGGCTTTTATTGACACTTTTCCCAGCTCCGATTTTTTTTTTTTTTTTTCTTTTTAGCACATGGCAGTGGCATGCAAATTAGTGCAAGTGAACTGAAAAACAAAATGGAATGTCATTGTCATTGAGTTGTTGGAACAGAACTGCATCTGGAAACCGAAAGTATGACAAGAGATGCATTCTTCCTTGATAAATTTGTTTGTTCAGGCCTCAAACTTCTCACAATTGCAGAGATTCTTCATCATTCAAAAATAAATCCGCCCCCCACCTTCCCCATCCCGCACACACACACAAACACACACACACACACACACACACACACACACACACACACACACACACACACACGCACACACACACATGTACACACACACACACACACACACACAGACACACACACACACACACACAGACTCATGCACGCGCACATACATGCACATGCATGCGTGTGCCCAAACACACAAACGTGCGCATGTGAACACACATGCACGCACGCACGCACGCACGCACGCACGCACATACACATACACTCACTCTCTCTTTCTCTTTCTGTCTGTCTCTCTCTGTGTCTGTCTCTCTCAGTGTCTGTCTTTACAACACTATGTTAATCTGACAGTAAATGGTTTCAGTCAGTCAGTCAGTCTGTCTTTCATTCATTCACTCACTCACTTTTTCTGATACACACACACAGACACACACACACATGCACACATACATGCGCGCGCACACGCACGCGCGTGCGCACACATAAAAGTACATGCATCAAATTATTGTTTTGGTTATTCAAAGTGGCCATGGGAACTGTAGTAGCAGACTCAAGAACAGTACTTTCACTTTGCAGGTTTGAACAACAATGGAAGATCCTAACATGCAGTTGGATCCAGGCGGGCCCAAAGAGGGCGGGTAAGTGGTGTCTTGGGGGGAGAGGGGTTTGAGATGGGAGGAGGGTAGGGGGGGATGGGGGGGGGGGGGGGGGGGGGGGGGGGGGGGGGGGGGGGAGGGAAGGAAGGAAGATGATTTCAAAAGTTCTTTAGCTGTCAGGGCTCCCATTAGAACTGATCCAGAAGGGATTCTTGAGTGGAGTGATGGGGAGTTTGCTAAAATAGTAAAAATAAAACTGTAGACACAATGACAGAGAGTGTAGTCACTGCAAGGAGGTACTGAATAATTTCGACTGAGTATGCCTGTGCCCATTGTGAACACATCGCAGGCTTCCTAAGTCAACACAGGGTTGCCCCTGGCTGGTTTGTTGGGCAGCTGAAGACAGGTTTTTTTTTTTTTTTTTTTTTTTTTTTAATGTCAAATTTAGTCAGATAAGTTGATGAATTACAAATGCGCCAAAAGAAGGCAGTGCACAGAGATTTCTCTGTATAAGTGACACACACCTGTAAGACACAAAAATACATACACAGTATTCATTGTAACTTTCAATTCAAGTAAAAGCAAAAGAAGAAGAAGAAGAAAACTTAAGTGAAAAATTGCTGACCTGCCATTGAAGATAGTTCTTCTCTTGGTCCCACCGTCACCATCTGGTGTATCTTTTTCTTGTTGAAAAGTCATGTCTGACAGGACTCTCATTTCTGTTTTCCTAGTCATACCAGGAGCAGTATGGTTGATCAGCTCTACGTAGACAGAAAAGTAAGGTCAGTACTGTTGAGGAGAGATAAATCGGTGCATGTATGCTTCACGTATTTGCCAATTGATGGGTTGCATATTCTCTGTTTGTTTGGTTAATTTTGTTGACATCCCATTTTTTAATGACTCAATTACAGATTCTGGATGCGATGTCCAGATTGCGACTGCCAACTGCTTGTTTCGAGTTTTGAATGAAATGCATCCCACTGGGCCGCATGTTTATTTGATCTTCATAGAGTATGGAGAGAGTGTCAAGGACAGGCATGCATGCACCTGTTAATGGTAGCACTGAGCGCAAGACGCAACTTCTTTCTACTTTCAAACTTTACAATGAAATTACTGTTGGTGAGGCAGGTGATTCATGAACAATAGTATGGTGGGCGGATATGATGAGAACCAAGAACCAAAACAAAAGAAAAAAAAAGGAAGAGTGAAAAAGAGACAGGTTAGAGGGTACTGAATGTTAATGTTAAACCCATTCCAGAACCTAAAGTACTGCTGCTGAAGAGACTGACCTAAAACACTTCACTTTTTCGCAAGAGACTTTGTGATAGTTATACCAACTCAGTCAGCCCGTTCACCATGAGCTGTCCGTGGTTGTGGCAACGCTGCCGTACTCCCTGGACAAGCTGTAGCAACTTTCCACCATAACTATAAAAAAGAATCCCCTGTTCTCTGGTCTGCTGAGTAAGGGATGCAGCTGCCTGAAATATTTAGAGCAGGGTTCCAGTCACTGGAAAGAGTGAGTAAGTTTGCAATGACCTTTGTGACCCCAGAGTAGTTGAAACAAAGAGATACTAACCAAACAAACGTGAACAAGATTGTGTTCTCGTATGTTTTGGTTGTGTTGTTTCTGTAACTGTAGCGTTGCTATTTTACCTAAAATATATGTAAGTGTATGCTCAGTGCACAGTTTGCGTTTTACCCTTTCTGTTGATATATAACAATAGGTTGTTACATTTATATTAGGGGACGTAAAATAAAATGAGAAAGTGTGATGGTTGTAAGCACATGCGGAGCATGCGGCGGCAGGGAAGTGATGTGATGTTGTGCTGCAGCGCCTGTCACGAAAAAATCAATCATGAAAATACACACGCGAGCAATGGAAAAAGGTTTAGGTAAGTCCGGACAGAAACCTGATGTGTCATCCTTGCTCAGGTTTTGGCTATAGAATGAAGGGAGGGGAAAACGCCCCTTTGCTGAATTCCAGAAATATAACTTATAAGGTGTTTTCGTGGAGGGGGAGGGGGTGAGTGTGTGTGTGTGTGTGTGTGTGTGTGTGTGTGTGTGTGTGTGTGTGTGTGTGTGTGTGTGTGTGTGTGTGTGTGTGCGCGTGTGTGTGTGTCTTGATACTGCATTGGCCCCGGAATTGTGACCACAGCTTGCAAACTGGTCGTAGCTTACAAGAGCTGATATGCCAGCAGAGCTGCCGATGATGCACACTGTGTGTGTGTTGTCACGCTTTAGAACTCAAAATTAACTTTTTTTTCATTTCAGTGTGTGTGCATAAAACTAAGATCACCCTCCAAAACACTTGAGTGTGCTTGCGAGTTGTTCGGTCACCTTTTAAAAGTGTAGTGAGTGCGTTTTTTGAAAAAACTAAAGTGGGCGTGAAGTGGGAACTCCCCATCATTAGAATGGGAGCATGGATATGATGTGATTGAAGCCAGAATCAACACTCTTAAGGTTATATGTAAGCAAAACTGCTTAATAGAAATAGCACAACAGCTGTTGTGTTGGCACGGCTTTTTGTATGCAGCACACGGTCAGGTTTGATCGTAGAGGAGGTGCAGTCAAACAAAATGTTTGCCTGTAATCTTAATCCTCACACTGATCACTGCATGGGCAAGGCGTGTAGTTTCCATCCTTGTAAGTTGGCAAAGTGAAGTAAGAAATGCTGTTTCAAACATTGAAAGTGAGTCAGACAGCCCTTTTAAACATTGAATCATTGATCTGCTGGATGAGATGAGGAGCTCTCTGGTAAGAACACCTTGCCAAACGTGGAAATACAAGAAAACATTTATTTCGAAATGTGTTTCAGTATTTTACTAATCTTGAAAAAAGGGTGTAAGACAGAATGTTGGGAAAAGTATTTATTTATTCCTGATGAGGCGTTATAAATTATATTCCATACTGTTGATGCATGTGCACTGATCTCTTTCACTCAAGCTGTGTCATAGCACATGGTAGAACCTGCCTATTTGGGAATCATGTTGCAGAGTTTAACCAACCCAAGATACCTTGGAGCTCTCCATAACATTGATAACAGAGTATGAATGAGCCGTGATCATTTTACGTTATGCTTTCCTGGATACATATCTTACGACTTTGTTTCTGTTCACTGACAAAATGGTGCGTGTTTTTGCTGATGCCGATTCAGTTGTAAGTTTGATTGCATGCAGTATTAGAAAGAGAGAGAGGGAGGGAGGAGGGAGGGAGGAGGAGGAAAGGGAGGAAGGGAGGGAGAGAAAGATAGAGATCAAGAGAAAGAGAGGAGAAGGAGAGACAGACAATTGCGCCACGTTGATCTAGACCTCAACTCCCAATCTCTCTCAGCCAGTCACAGAAAGCTGCATTTGACACCTCTCTGGAAGTGGGCAAGTCTGCCAGACACTTCAAGTTTCGAATGAATCAGAGAGATACCATAGCACTGCATGTGGAGTCATCCATACAAGGTGCACCATGTCCGCTAAGCCATGATACCATGCGGTGCAGATGAACAGAGGAATGAGTGGATATGAAGACAGATTTGGAGAAAGGGTCTCAAGGACGAGGCTCGGCCGATCATGATCTAAGCATCAACCTGATGCGCTGGACAGGCCTTGGATAATGGATTGCCTGTCTGCATCCTTGTTCAATGTGTTGAATGTAGCTGTGGGAAACTCCCCCCCCCCCCCCCCCTTCCCCCCTTCACCGTTCACCACCCTGTATGTGCATGGCCGCCTCCCAGAGTCCCTGTCCCAGCGCCCAACAAGACAGCAGAATTAAGAAGCACACCATTGAAAAAGCAACCGACCAGTGAAGAACAGGAAACCAAAAAGAAAAACAAACAAACAAACAAGCAAACAAACAACAACAACAATAAACCCTTCTGAATAATCAGTATCTATATTTGCAACATTCCAAAAAGATTTGGTGTGTTGTGTTTGCTTGTTTTTGCTTTAAAAAAAAAAAAAAAGTATAGATATAAACATAAGTCTTCATTTCTAAAAGAACTGTTTGGCAACAAGGAAAACAGAGACAGACAGACAGACAGACGGACACACACACACACACACACACACACACACACACACACACACACACACACACACACACACACACAGTGACACACACACACACAGTGACACACACACACAGCACACACACAGACACACACACACACACACACACACACACACACACACTCTTATGCACTCACACTCGCACACACACACACACACACACACACACACACACACACACACACACACCAGGTACTCACAGGTACCACCTTTACCTTATGACTATTACTTGAACACTAAGATCAAGAATGAGAAACAGTGCAGTCAGTAATTTTTCTTAGAAAGAAACAACTGATAATTTTCTTAGCAAGAAATGACTATTTAAGTCCGATGCCACCACTGTTGTTCACCTCATTCTCTACCCCCTTCCCCCCTCCACCTTGTCTACTCTTACAGCCCTGAGGATCCGAGAGGGGCCGGCGAGCCGGGCCAGCGTCGAGTGACCCACAACATGGCGGAGCGACGGCGCAAAGGACAAGATCAAGCAGTGGATCTCGCACATAGCACACCTGCTGCCCCCTGTCAACACAGCGGGACCTGACAATCGTCCTGTGAGTGGGCCATTCTTACTTGGAATTGGGTGGGTGCGGCATTACTTCTGATCACTCTGCGCACTGCAAAAGCATTGTGGATCAGGACGTTGTTTTGTTTGTGTGTTTGTGCATATACATGTGTGAGAACTTGAAAATGGTGTGGCAGATCTTCATTGAAAATCAGCCTGAATTCATACTGAAGTCGATTTTTAACTGAACAAGTGGCATTTGTATGCTAAGCTGCATTAGTTGAGATACTTAGCATGCATTATTGCATGCATGAATTTGAAATCACTAGCAGTATGAACATGCACTGATGATAGATTTATTTCCTGAAAATCAGGGGGTCAGACTCTGTGCGAAAATTCGTTAAACAGAGTAAGGATGGTACCACTTGTATGCTATTCTTGACTTTATTTCTGAAAGTGTTGAGCAAATTTTTTTTTTTTTTTGTTTGTTGTTTGTTTGTTTGTTCTTCACCAACAGAATTTTTGTACATCCTAACCATTTCATATTCTGCATTAAGAACACGCAGAGGAAGGCATTTGATGTGAATGTGTTTTTTGTGTTGGTCATGTTGATTGTGGCAGTTAATCGCCTTCCAGTGAAAGCGGAGTCCAGACATGATCACAGAGCTGACCAGCAGTCTAACTCAAGGCAGTCTGTAACACAGCACCATCATTTAATGAAGGACTTTTTTTTTTTTTTTTCTCTGTGGCTCCAGTAGCTCCAGTGGAGATGATATTAACTTTTTTGCAACACACTGCAAGAATAATTGTGGTGCCCGACTTACCACTCAGCGACGTGGGGCGAAAATACTTGTGGCCAGCGATTTGTCACTCCGGACACATCGCGAGAGTGATAGCGACAGTCTTTTAAAAATAGATATGACTGAATTTCCTGGAGAATTTTTAACCAGTGGTGGTGTCAGCATACAGATAAGTCCTTCCTACATCATATCGTACCAGCTAGCAAGCTACTAACAGTCGATTTCATTGGTTAATTTGAAGAGAAAGCGACCAACCTGTTGGCATTTCCAAGCACTGAATCAGTGCTCATTGTTCAGTGTTTGTCATTTGCAACTCAGTCAGACAACAACAAAATAGTCATTTTGACTTTTAAAACATTTATCATCAAGAAGATAAAAGACAGCTCTGTTTCACTGTGCAAAAATAAAGTCACTGTCAGGTTTAGGCTTTTAAAAATGGTCAAAAAATTATGTGTCCTGAGGGAATTTCAGTGCTGTGACTGCAGTGTTAACTGAGCATATAGAGCAGAAACAAGGGTCTGTGTTGATAGTGTTAAGTCATGTGTTGCTGGAGGCTGTTAACTGGGTACATAGAGCAGAACAAGGGTCTGTGTTGATAGTGTTAAGGTCATGTAAGCTGGAGGCTGTTGATACTGGGCACATAGAGCAGAACAAGGGTCTGTGTTGATAGTTTTAAGGTCATGATTGCTGGAGCAGAACAAGGGTCTGTATTGATAGTGTGAAGGTCATGTTTGCTGGAGCAGAACAAGGGTCTGTGTTGATAAAGTGAAGGTCATGTTAACTGGAGCAGAACAAGGGTCTGAGTTGATAGTGTGAAGGTCATG
>JADBJO010001412.1:100112-110112 GCA_016801955.1 Conus betulinus | reverse complement strand
TGAATGTTTTTTTTCTTTTTTTGTTTTTTTTTTTTTTGACTTGTGAGCTAACTTCAACGTGGTGACAGCCCTAATATGGCTCTTTGTGGTCGGCTAGGCTATAAGCTACATTACGCTACCTTACCGTCCCTTAGGCTGTTAGTGGTAAGTCTCTGGTTTTTGTCAAAACTTCCTATGTAGATAAATGTACATGCAGCAGAACTGAGTGGTAAGAGTATGACACTGATATGCAGATGTGTATGAACAGTATGTGCAGGTTGGCACTAATTTCATATTTACGTTGATTGTTGTGCACTAAAAGAGACTGAGCAAGTTTAGATGGCAGTTGGTCTTGAAGTATACTTGTTGTTGACTGATTACACTTTAATTTTAAGAATGTTAAGGTCCAGTAATGAGCTGACACAAATGCTTTGTGTTTGTGTATGCGTCTTCAGGATCGGAGATTAACAAGATGAGGAACGAAATTGACAAGTTGACTAATGAGCGAGATCACTTAGCAGAAGTCATTCGCAGCGAAGGTGGGTCTTTTTTTCTTCTTTGTTGTTGTTTCACTGGCTAGAACTGCCATATGTCATGCCATACCTTTTTCTTTAGTGTATTCGGACTTCTGGATATTGCTTTGCTTGTGTGCTCATTTTCTCTAGAGGGCTGGTAATGCAAAGATGTTCATCCTGACTTTGTAGAAACTTTAATGGCACATAAAAGTTTGGTTCAGAAATCCATGGTTTGTACTAACCTTTGTAACTGAATTGAAATCTGAACAAGTTCAGTTGACCAGTTTTGGCTTCAAGCGTTACTCCCCGTTCACAACAAGGAGAGCTATAATGAAAGTTTGTTATTTACGGTAGACCCCGCTGACACGTCGGCCATGTAGAATCTTGTGAAGACTGCTTGATATCCTCAAGAAAGGGTCCCCTCTGTAAGTCAGCTACAGCACCAATTCACTTTTTTTTTTTTCTTTCTCTCTCTCTTTTTTTTTTCTTCTAAGGTACCTTCAGTGCTTCCTCCGTTCCATTACCCAATACCGGTCATTTTTGACCAACCCACGCACAGCCACATATAGCTCGTGTTGCGGCTTTAGTACCAGCAATCCACAGGGACTTCTTGGTGTCAGACCACCTTCAGGCAACCTGCCAGAGGAGATACTGCAGTACTGCTGTGTCACTTCAGTGGTGTTCAGTGGGTGTTTGCTGTGATTTATTAGTATTCATACGCGAGATGCCTGTTAGTAAGCCCTTCACTGCTGACAGTAATTACTCCCATTGAAACTACTACTACACCCGACCAACAATAGTCCTGAGAACTTGCTGAGACTGGGATACAAAACATTTCTGTAAAGAAAAACAACCTGTGTTTGTGTGTTTGTGTTCCAGGATGTCACTGGCAGATGGCGCCTCGCGATGGAATGCCGGCGATGGTAGTAACCAAGAAAACATGGCTGGCACGTCGTCGTCGGGAGAGCACTCTCACAGTGCAGCGATGGACAGCGGGGAGGGTCAGAGGTCGACGTCACAGCAGGCGCTGAGCAGCCCTACGCAGGGGGAGCACCAGCAGTTGCAGCAGCAGCAGCAGCAGGTGTTGTCGCAGTTCATGACGCAGAGTGGAGCCATGGTCATGACAGGTGGGGTACCGCCTTGCTGTGTTGTGCTCTTACCAGGATGTGTGTTGCTGTTTCAGCTAGCTGTTTGTTGTGTTGTTTTTCCTTGCTGTGTGTCTTGTTTTTCAGCTTGCTGCGCTGTTGTTCGACCTCATCATGTTGTGTAGTATGACCTTGCTGTGTGTGTGAGACCTTGCTGTGGTATGTTGTGTGGTCTTGTATTGTGTCGTCTTACCTTCCTGTGTTTTCTGACGTTGTTGTGCTGTGTGTGTAGACTTTATTGTGGTGTGTAGTCTGGCCATACTGTGTTGTGTAGTCTGGTCATACTGTGTTGTGTAGTATGGCCTTGCTGTGTTGTGTAGTATGGCCATACTGTGTTGTGAAATCTGGTCATACTGTGTTGTGTAGTATGGCCATACTGTGTTGTGTAGTCTGGCCTTGCTGTGTTGTGTAGTATGGCCACACTGTGTTGTGTAGTCTGGCCATACTGTGTTGTGTAGTCTGGCCTTGCTGTGTTGTGTTGTTTGGTCATACTGTGTTGTGTAGTCTGGCCTTGCTGTGTTGTGTAGTTTGGCCATACTGTGTGTGTAGTATGGCCATACTGTGTTGTGTAGTCTGGCCATACTGTGTTGTGTAGTATGGCCATACTGTGTTGTGTAGTCAGGCCTTGCTGTGTTGTGTAGTATGGCCACACTGTGTTGTGTAGTCTGGTCATACTGTGTTGTGTAGTCTGGCCTTGTTGTGTTGTGTAGCATGGCCACACTGTGTTGTGTAGCTGGCCATACTGTGTTGTGTAGTCTGGCCTTCTGTGTTGTGTAGTCTGGTCATACTGTGTTGTGTAGTATGGCCACACTGTGTTGTGTAGTCTGGCCATACTGTGTTGTGTAGTCTGGCCTTGCTGTGTTATGTAGTCTGGCCATACTGTGTTGTGTAGTCTGACCATACTGTGTTGTGTGTTGTGTGGTCGTGTAGTTTGACCATACTGCGTTGTGTAGTCTGGTCATACTGTGTTGTGTAGTCTGGTCATACTGTGTGTTGTGTAGTCTGACCATACTGTGTTGTGTGGTCTGGTCATACTGTGTTGTGTAGTCTGACCATACTGTGTTGTGTAGTCTGGCCATACTGTGTTGTGTAGCATGACCATACTGTGTTGTGTAGTCTGACCATATTGTGTTGTGTAGTCTGCCTTGCTGTGTTGTCTGACCATAGTATGTTATGTTGTCTAATCTCCTTGCTGTTTTGTGTGACCTAGCTTTGTTATGTTGATGGATCTTGCTGTTGTGTATTATCTGACTTTGCTGTGTTTAACTCTTATGTGTGTTGTGCCCGTCTGATCTTGCAGTGTCGTGTTATCTTACCTTCCTGTGTTGTGTTATGTGACCTTGCGGTGTTGTCTGACCTTGAGATGTTGTCTCACTGTGTTGTGTTGTCTGATCTCGCTATGATATATAATGTCTGACCTTGCCATTGATTGATCAGACTGAATGATGTTCCATTAACTGGTTGATGTCACAAATATTCTGTTGATTGATCAAACTGGTTGATGTTCGTTCAACTGCTTGATGTTACTGATGTTCCGTTGATTGATCAAACTGGTTGAGGTTCCATTAACTGTTTGAAGTTACTGATGTTCCATTGATTGATCAAACTGGTTGATGTTCATTTAACTGGTTGATGTTCCATTGGTTGATCGAAGTGGTTGATGTTCCTTTGGTTGATTGATGTTTCATTCATCGTTGTTTCCTTGATCTGTGTTTCATCGATGGACTGATTGATGGATTGTTACATGTTTTGTGCAGGTCAGGTATGGTACTGAATCCCCTGCTGAGCCCGGTAGCGGGCTTGTCTGGTGGCCAGCAGACCACGACCTTGACTCCAACGGCAGCGGCAGCGCACAGGTTGCCATCTCACCAATGAAAGAGGCTCACGATCAGGTTGTGGGGGAGAAAGGGATGGGGATGGAGGGACTGATCCAGATCGCTATGGACAACGCTGGCATCACGCTGCAGGACTCTTCCCAGCAACCCAGCCCTGGGCCCACCAACGACCTTCACCCTGACCCCTCCTTGGAGGTCACCCGGTTACCCCCATCCCACCTGATGGATGGTCACGATGCCCTTCAGACGCTGGCATCCGTGGCGTCCAACACCATCAGTGCGTCCTCGGCGGTTTTCTCCTCCTCTGGATTGGTGATGACCATTGGCGGTGGAACACCCATATCTGCAGCGTCAGCAGCCAGCACGGTGACCGTTATGTCATCCGCTGTGACACAGAACGCCCCCATCATGTCGGTGGGTCAGCTGAGCTCTCAGCACCCCTCCTCGTCCCAGTCGAACATGATGATGAACATGAACCTGGTCAACTCGTTGGGTGGAGCTGGTCTCGGGATGATCAGCCCCGCCCCCAACTCTCTTGTGCTTCCCGGCGCCCCTGCGCCGAGTGTGGTGCCCTCGGGTCCCAGTGGGTTGGCCCCGGGCACCATTCTGCTCAACCAGCACGGGAATTATCTCGTCATCAATGACAGTGGTGTTCCTGTGCCCTATGACCCTGCCACGGGGTTGACGGCGGGCGGTGGCGACCAACGATAAAATCGCCTCGGTGGTAGGCAGTGGAGCGCTGTCGGCCCCATCCAGTTCCGTGTTGCCAGGGGCGACGATTTCCATGTCCTCCAACTCAGTGCTTCCAGGGGGTGCTATGTCTGTGCTGGACCAGCAGCAAGCCCTCTTTAACAGTGGCGCCCTTACGTTGTCGAAGGGAGATCAGTCAACCTCCTCAGCCCTGGCGTCCCTGGCGGTGTCTCAGCCGCAGTCGCTGTTGGCGGGGATGAACAACCCCATGGGCGGCATGACCTCGCAGATGGCCGGGGTCAACTCGCAGATCGCCGGGGTCGGCTCGCAGCTCGCTGGGGTCAGCTCACAGATCGCCGGAGGAGTGAACTTGCTGGGTTCGCAGCTGCTGCTGACGCAGAATGCGTTGCAGTCGCTGTCGGTGCAGCCTGGGAACCAGGGTGGGGGGTTCCTCAGTCAGTCCCTGGTGCCTCCTTTGGGTCTGCCCTTTCCTGGCGTCATGACAGGTCAGTGCTCTCTCCACTAGTCTGCCGTTCAACATCGTCTGGCTCTGTTCATTCTCTGTGCCATCATTGTCCTTTGCTCTTTCCCCTGCTCCTCCTTTCCCCATCTTTTGCTTTCTCTGATTGGCTGGGGAACATGGGTGAGTGGGCGGTGGTTGGATTAGTGTTGCTTTTCTCTGATTGGCTGGGGAACATGGGTGTGTGGGCGGTGGTTGGATTAGTGTTGCTTTCTCTGATTGGCTGGGGAACATGGATGAGTGGGTGGTGGTTGGATTAGTGTTGCTTTCCTCTGTCCTGTCATCGTCCATAGTTACTCCCCATCGCTGCTGATTCCGTTCATTCTCTGTCCCCACTTTAATGTTCAACCCCCCCCCTTCTTTTTCCCCCCCTTCTTCCCCCCCACCCCCCTGGTCTCTGTCTCTTTTTTTTTTTTTTTTTTTTTTTTTTTTGATGGATTGTGGACAGGGGTGAGTGGATGGTTGATAAGTGTCGATTCCCTTCACTAAACATGTTGGTGGGGTGGATGGGTGACATGGGAGAGAGACTTGAAGGGGGTGGTGGTGGTGGTATGAACTTGTGAAGTTAGTTATCTTTGCTGATTTTAATGCTTAGTTTATGTGCTGGTTCTGTTTTCCGGGATGTGCATGCGTTCGTGCTATGTATGTGCGCATGTGTGTGTGTGTGTGTGTGTGTGTGTGTGGGTGTAATAATCGCATCATCGTATATACATGTCAGTTATGTGATATTGTCACTTTATGACTGTGTTAGTGTATATATGATTGTGTATGTTTGTGATCGTATGTCACTGTGTTAGTATGTGACTTACTGTGTGTTTATGTCTGCATAGATGTGTGTCAGTACTAGTAGTATAAACATGATGTACGTATAGGAGTGGGACTTCCAACAGACGTGGATGGACGTGTGGGATGGGGATGGGGGGGGGGGGGGGGGGGTTATTAGAAATAGAGGTCTGCGCATTGTAAATATGATGATATTTTATTGGGGACATGATGTACAAATATAGATAGGTTTTTGAATAAAAAACTGAGATAAGAACATGAAGTGGTGTTAGTTGGAGATTTTATTTGAGTTATTTATAAAAAGTGTGTGAGTGAATAATGCTTGTGGCCATGATGGAATACTGACTTGAGATTTGGGAGATGATCCATTAATTCTCCATCAACTTGGTCAGAGGGCCTGAGATTGTGTTAGACCTTAACCCAGACTGTGTACCTTCCTTTGCAATCATTTGTGATTTCAAAGATGACAGCTTTTTGACTACGAGAAAAGAAGAAGAAAAAAGGACGCCAAGAAGTGAATGTGCTAATGAAAGCGACACATGGACATTTGGGGTGCAGAGGTTGGTGGGAAATTACCAACTGATAGTGACTGATACATCTGCAGAAGTTACATAATTTTTGCCAATTTGCAGTCATGAAAGTCTCCTGTCTTTCTCTTTCTCTCTCACTCTCACTGTCTGTCTGTCTGTCTGTCTGCATGTCTGCTCTCTGTCTCTCTCGCTCTGTCACTCTCTCTCTGCCTGCCTACCTGTCTGTCTCTCACTCTCTCTGTCTGTCTGTCTGCCTGTCTGTCTCTCATCTGTTTTTGTTTTTACATGAGATGTTGCACTATTTTTTTGGGTATGAATACTAGACGTTATGTTTTTCTTGCTGCAGGTGCAGCACCAGCAGGGGCAAACAACCCCAGCACCAGCCAGCCCTCGCAAGCCGCCCTCCCCGGCAACGCCCCTGCCCCGACCTTGACCCCGGCTGGCCCCAACTTCCTCTTCTCGGGCAACCAGGGGGGAGGGGTGGTGGCCTTGAACACCACCATTCCCCCCACCCCACAGCACCTTCCCTCTGCCTTCGTTCTGCCTTCAGGTCATGTGATCCCTGTTGTGTCCAATCCCCAGCTGGTTGGGGCCGGCCAGCCGAACCTCGTTGCCGCGCCGACGGGGAATAACCCAGCTTCCTCGGGAACTCTTCAGCTGCCGCCGCAGATGGCGCCTGGATCTGCAGGAACTGGCCAGGCGAGTCGCATGGGGCAGATTTGTTTGTTTGATTTGTTTTTTTTTTTTTTTTGTTATGCCGTCCCGTCTTCTGTGCCACCTCAGTGAAATTGCACTCATGCCGCTTGTCCAAAGCCACAGCCATGGCCAGGCCCGCTGCAGTCCCTGCACTGGCAACCACAGGGAGCGGTGAATGTCAAGTCATCAAGAGGCGACCCACTGGAGGAGACACTGCACTGCTGCCAATAACTTGGTGGACACCACCCAAGCCCCCTAATGATGACAATGATTGCTAAGTTGCAGAGTTGGCGTGAGTGAGGTCTTCCTCCAGAGGGCGCCACCATGTCCGTCCAGTGGCAGCCCCTGTTAGTTTTGTCGACAAGGGTCACCCCGATGGAATTAAATGAAGGCCATGTGCATGGACATGGAGGGGACATTGAAACTGAGGTCACCATGAGAGCAGGCATGAAGAGGCATGGGGCAGGCTTTAACTCCCCTGACCTTTGAATTTATGTGATATAGACACACTTGGTTTGCTGGTTTTATCAGTTACAGTGACTGAGATTGGGTGAATAAAAGATACAATGAGAAATAGGGCAATGTTTGATCAAACTGCTTTGCAAATCAGGGTACGGGCTGCGTAAATTATAGCCCATGATTGATGTCAGACAGCCATCAGAAATTTGTGGTGGTCTCCATGGAAGCAGCCATGATGGCGAGTGTAAAGCGGAGAACTTTTGGTGTCTCACCCGAGCCTGAAGTGTAAGAAGGGAAGAAACAAAAACAAGTGGGGGGGGGGGGGGAGCCCACCTTGAACAATCTTTGGTAGGGCCAGATGTGTTTTAGGCACAGTGTGTCCTCTGCATTTCAAAATGCCTTTGTACTCATCAGAGGCGATATTGAAGTTCCACACTGCGTAGATGTCGTATGACTCTGCGACTGATCAAAACGTTCAAACTTTTGAAATAAACCTCATTGTATGATACACGTAGGTTTGTCCACAGTGCACACCAGTATTGCTGAAGGAGAGCAACGTTTTTCATCTGATCAAACAGTTTACAGAAAAAAGATTCCTAACCAAATGTCTGGGTTTTTTTTTTTTTTTTTTTTTAGAAGGTGTATTTTAAAGGGTTGTGTGAATAATTTTTTTTTTACATGTTGAAGTGTGAGTTGATTTCAACATGATGACAGCCCTGATATGGCCCTTTGTGGTCGGCTTGGCTGTAAGCAACATTACAGTACCTTACCTTTCCTTACGCCCATGTTTCCCCAAATACACCAGATTCTCAGAAATAATGTGTATGCTGAAAGGCATATACACTGTATGACGTACTCTGTTTTACTCAAAATGCTCTATACATTCCTCACTTCCAAAAGTACACATACTAAAGCTTTGTGGATCCTGTGTCATGTACCAATCACAGTAAAAACATACCCTTTTAGAGTGTTGGGATTTGCATGATGTGAAACATAACACACTTTACAGCAGGCTCCATGAAAATCTTGTTGAAAGATTTCCCGTCTGATGTGATCTTCGAAGAATTTCTGAGGGGGATTAACGTTTTTCATCTGGTCTAAGATTTTACAGAAGAAAGATTCTTAATGAAATTTCTGGCGTGTTTTTAGAAGGTGTATTATAAAAGGTTGTGTGAATTTTTGTTTGTTTGTTTTTTTTTGTTTGTTTTAGGATGACTTATGAGTTGACTTGAACGCGGTGAAAGCCCTGATATGGCCCTTTGCGGTCAGCTGGGCTATAAGCAATGTTACCTTACCTTTTTTTGTTTTTAACCAGGTAAGGTGATGGAGGGTCAGGTGGGGAGGAAACAAGTGTCAATGTCATCAAGGACGTGTCACTGTGTGCAGACTAGTCCATACATGCTGCACTGTATCTGTTATTTTTTTCGAGACACTCTGCACATGATTTAAAGTTGATGGAAAAATGAGTTAATTACTTAGATGAGAAAATTTGAGAAGGAAAACAAGCGCAGGTGAAATAGGGAGATGGAGGGGAGAGTTGGGAAGGGGGGGTGGGGGGTGGGGGCTGGGGAAGCAAGGCAGAAAAATCCTGTATTACAATGACAGTGATTCAGTAAAAATTAGCGTAGAGAAAAAAAAAAGGTGAGAGAGATGAGGAGAGTGTGTGTGTGTGTGTGTGTGTGTGTGTGTGTGTGGTGGAGGGAGTGGAAGGTTGGGTAGTGAAGAGAATGTTAATTGTATATGTATTAAATCCTTCGCTGACAGCATCTTGGAGGGCTGCATCCTGTTTTGTGATCGCAACCATTTGACATGCCTGCCCAAGAGTTGTGTAGTTGAAAGACAGCACATCCATGTTTCTGTCTGACTTTGATCAACTACTTGATCACTACAGCGTCTTACCAGACAAACCCCCATATCATCGGGGACATTAATGTCCACTATGACAACCCTGACTCCTATGACACCAAACACATCTGCAGCTCTGTCCAACCACAACATGACACAACACATTTCTGAACCAACCCAACAAGCAGGTCACACACTAGACTGGATCATTTCTCGTCATCATGCCAGACCAGCTTCTCACAACTGTTTAGTTCTTTCAACTAGCATAACTTCTGCCCTGCCATCTGACCACTCTGCAGTTCTCTGTTTTCTCGACATCTCCCCTCCTACTCCTACCAGGCACACCCTAATTCACCATAATCTGAAATCTATCAATCTCTTTACTCTTTTGTCTGATGCTTCCCGTCTCCTTTCTGAAAAGACACACAACCTTGCTGAACACTTTTACACTGCTCTCCTTTACACTCACGCCCCAGCTACAACTTGTCTTTTACCCAACTGCCCCGCCCCCTGGCTAACTCCAAAGATTGCCCATGCTAAGCGCGTTCGTCGCAGAGCTGAGCGCCAGTGGCGCAAATCCAGACTGACCATTCACAAGCAACTCTTCCACACTGCAAAAACATGAGTATCCACCCATATCGCATCTGCCAAAACAGCCACTTTCCAAACTAAATCGTGACCTCCTCTTCCTTTTAAGAACTCTTCACAACTATGAATCATCTTGGCACACAAAAAAGCTCACCTCTCGCAACAACAACACACCCTCATGAAGAACTTCCAACTGTATTCTCCAACTCCTTCAGCACCAAAATACAAACTCTCTGTAACTTGTCAACCCTGCCCACCCAACCCACCTGTCTCTGGTCACCCCTTAGCACTTTCACCCCAGTTTCACAGGAACAGTTTCTCTGTACAATCAGATCCATGTCTCTCAAAACTTGTGAACTTGATCCTCTTCCAGCTTCTCTCTACTCCAACTGTCTGCCTACTCTCTTCCCATTCA